>CAEGAE010033558.1:0-17751 GCA_903067095.1 Girardinus metallicus | reverse complement strand
ATTCAATATAATTTCAGATTTTTGTATAACTTTTCTTCAGGTTAACTTAGAAAATGAGCTGTTATTGTTACAGGTTAATTTTCTAAACTACAAAAAAGTAACTAGTAGAGAAGCTCAAATATGAAAAATTGGACTGATATTGATATCTGATAGTAACACCAGTGTTATGCCACATTTACCAATATTTTATTTTATCAAATTTTTTTATGCAATTACTCGATTAATCGTAAGAATAATCGATAAATTACTCGATTACTAGAATATTTGTTTACAACAGCCCTAGTAAAAATTAAGCTGTGTTATTAGTGCCTAGTGGAAATGTGCCCACCACTGTTCAGTTGTAATGTGACAAAATGTGAAACAAATGAAGGAATGTGGCTATTTCTGCCTATTAATGTAAGGTTTTGTTTAATAAGGAATGGATGTAGCTAGCTTGACATCTAAACCAGAAATATTTGACTAAATTAAATGCTTTTCGTTTCCGTTCTAGATGACCGGACGTATCATTTTCAAGCTGAGGATGAACAGGACTGTCAGATGTACGTACCTGTTCCCTCACTTCATCCTTTTTACCGTCTTTCCGAAGACTTTCTATCTCAAACCCAGCCACCGTTTTCCTTCCACTTCTCCTCGCCTTCTTCTTTTTCCCATTGAACTTCAAATCTGCTTTATTGTTTTATCTCGTCGCTCCAGCTGGATCTCAGTTCTGCAGAACAGTAAGGAGGAGGCGTTAAATCAGGCGTTTAAAGGCGACCACCATGTTGGCGAGAACAACATCGTTCAGGAGCTGACGAAGGCGATCCTGGGGGAAGTGAAGAGGATGACGGGGAACGATGTGTGCTGCGACTGCGGAGCGCCCAGTGAGTTGCAAAGATGAACACAGAAACTCTCCCAACACCGAGGTTCTGCCGCTCAGCAGCGTAGTTATGTAAAAAATTAACGGCTTTGGACAAATCCACATTTTATGTTCACTTATAACAATACTCTGGTATACATAAAAACAAACAACTATTTACTCATGTCAAATTTAATAAACGGCTTTTCTGTTTGGCCTATTTAATTCTCTTGGATTTAGTCTGCTGCTCCTGGCAGTCTTAAGGAGAAACCAGTGTCAAAATAAACGAGTTAAAGTCCTGTGTCTAGAAAACTAAAGTGTCATCAGCATAGAATGAATGTGTAGTGCTCTGTCTAGGGCTGTTTACACTGCATATGTAGAGAAAAACATAATGGGCCTAGCAGCTAACAGCACTAAATGTTTTCAAGTGCTAACCAAAAAAATTAGCTCCACTTTAGCAGAAGCGCTGCCACCATTTTGTAGTTGACACGTGAATAAATGTAAACAAATGAAGGAATGTGACTACTTTTGCATTTTAATGTAAAAACAGAAAGAAGGTGCTGCTTGACATCAGGAGCTTTTATCAAGTCTGTCACTTCCCAATTTTCCAGCTTTTTCTGAGAAAACATTAAAGTTTTCTCAGAAGTTGCAGAAATTGTGTCTATTTTTAGATAATCTGTTGTTTTTGCTCCTCAGATCCGACGTGGCTGTCCACCAACCTGGGCGTCCTCACCTGTATTGAATGTTCAGGGATCCACAGGGAACTCGGAGTCCACTACTCTCGGATCCAATCCCTCACTCTGGACGTCCTCAGCACCTCTGAGCTCTTGGTACGAATATTCTCCTTTGTTCTGTTCCATTGATTTTTTTTCTCTGTATGGAAACAATGAGGTCAATAAGAGATTGCAGCATCCTCAGCCTCACTCTTCCTCCCAAAATGAGGATAGCTGAGATTGTGTTAGGCTTTTTTTTTTTTTTAAATCACGGTTTGGTGCAGAGATTTACAGCCTGTGGGACATCTGGGATTAAACGCTTCCAGTCAGGATTGCTTTAAGACGCCACAGTCAGGCGCGGCTGGCTCCTCTGTCAACGCTCAGGACGGGCGTGTTAGCCGCACTGCTGCACCCGGTTCAGAAAAATGACTCGCTTGAATTTATCTGTGTGTTTTTGCTCCACAGCTGGCCAAGAACGTGGGGAATGCAGGCTTTAATGAAATCATGGAAGCTTGTTTAAATGCTGAAAATGTGGTGAAACCGAACCCAGCGAGTGACATGTAAGTCTGCTCCACTAGCTCTGGAAGATAAAGATTGAATGACACATTTGCAAAGTCACTTAATGTTTAGAGTTGGGTACTAACTAGTAATATTTACTCAATTACATTTAGTAGAGTGACATTTTTGGAAAAAAATTACTTTAAGGAGTATTTTTACTTGAGTAAAAGTATTTTGAAGTATTTCTACTCTTGAGTGAAATTTCTGGATTTTCTATCCACCGAATGAAAAACAAATATGTTTTAACCAAAATCTCACCAGACACGGAGCAAAGCTTGTAAAAAATAAAAACAAACAAATCACACATCAGAGTTTATGGAAAATGTTTAACTTTACGAGTGGAGGGAGAAATCACACATCTGCATTTATGCTTAATACTATTTTTTTCTTCAGAGGCAGAAATCACACAATGCAAAACACAAAATGTATGGAAAGTCCAAAATGTTCTCATTTATTCGTAGGAATAAATGGATAAATACTGGCACAAACGATTGTTTTTTTCGGATTGGTTTATGATCTAGTAACAAATAAACAAAAAAGCATTTGTGAACAAATGCTTACAACTAAAAACCAGGTTTTGTAAGATACTGATCTGTTATTATACCCAATTTTATATTCGTCTCTCACAGTTTGTCACAAAATGTGAATTCTTAGGGGCGGTGAACCTCGTTTTCATTGAGTAATTATGTCACTGCGTCCCTTCACCAGGCAGACGAGGAAAGACTTCATCACGTCCAAATACATCGAGAAGCGTTTTGCCAGGAAGAAGGGCGTCGATGCGGCGGCGCGGCTCCACACGCTGTGCGAGGCGGTGAAGGCGCGGGACATCTTCTCCCTCATCCAGGTCTACGCCGAGCGGCTGGACCTCATGGAGCCGATACCGCTCGCCAACGGACATGTAACAGAACAAAGCTTTTCAGGTTTCCTCCGCTTGTCCTCCATATTTCTAAAATGGCGGTTTCTCTTCAGGAACAGGGAGAGACGGCGCTTCATCTGGCCGTCAGGCTGGTAGACAGAACGTCTCTTCACATCGTCGACTTTCTCACTCAGAACAGGTAAACGGAGCGAAGACGACTCAGGAAAACAAAAAAATTAAACGCTACGGCTTGTTGAAGCTGCAGGATGTAACCTTAATAAAAAAATGTTTTTTTTATATATTAGGCAGTTTGTGAGGCAGATAATCTGTGAAACGATCGATCTCCTTCACCTCCTCCCAGAGCTGCTACTACCATTTGAAAAAATGCACCAAAAACAGCTAATTAGAATCAGGAGGAGGCGGGACTTGGCGCTGTCAGCAATTCTCATGTATTTGCTGCTAAACGTGGTAATGGTGGAGAAAAGACTTACTGTTGCACGAAAACCTTTTATCCGACGCCATCGGTGGCTACGCTAACAAGCTTTAGCATTCATGACAGGCTTTGCTAGCTGCAGTGTAGCAGATTGTGATTGACAGCGCTAAGGCCCGCCTCCTGTCTCTGATTGGTTGTTTCTAGTTAACGCTGGGAGATGCAGAGGAGATAAATATTTTTACAGATTATCTGTCTCCAGTTTAGTTTACTTCAGACACACAAACTTCTCCAGTTTATGGGTCTAAAGTAGGGGAGTCCAAAGTGTGGTTCGGGGGCCATTTGCAGCCCTTGAAATGATTTTGATTGGACACCCCGTTAAAATTTTGCTAACAAAATGGAAAACAACTGATAGCCCCACACGTTTTCACTTTTTTTAAAATAAGGCTACAGTCCAAAGTATAATTTATGTCTTGGATGTGTAAGGATTTATAGATTTCATAAAAAAACATTTGTTTATTGAGCAGGTAAAACAAGATAGAAAAATCACACTAAACTCATGTTTTCATTTTAAATGTTATGAATTTGTGGCCCACAAATAGTTTAAATTTGCCAGATTTGGCCCAAAAATGTTGCAACTTCACTGTTTTAATGCGACATAAAAGTCTTTTTGTAGGTTCTTAAATCGACCAGAGAGTAAAGTGTTTATTTTCTTTTCCCTGTTTAGTTTGAATCTGGACAAGCAGACGGCCAGAGGCAGCACAGCGCTGCACTACTGCTGCCTGACTGACAACAGTGAATGTCTGAAGCTGCTGCTGAGAGGAAAAGCCTCCATAGATATTGGTAAGTTCAGCAAGTTGAATTTATTCACAAGAAGTTGTTTCCTCATAATCCGGTTCCCACACAGAGAACAAACCATGCTGGCCTTTTCCCTCCCAACACTCATGTTTGTGCTCTGAAATCAACAAAACAGCCAGATAACGGATTCAGAGAAGCTGCTCTGTGTGGGAAACAGCTTAATTACACAGGAGAGAAAATGGGCAGAATATTTGTCCTCGTCTGCAGCGGGAATTAGAGGGCAATAACACGCTACTACTGTTTTTATGTCTACTTGAAGCGAACGATTCCGGCGAGACGCCGCTGGATATCGCCCGGAGGCTCAAACATGCTCAGTGTGAGGAGCTGGTGGGTATTAAAACTTGCCAGAGTCTCCATCATGCATTGGACCTGCAGGAGCTGTCAGTAAGACATGTGTGTGTTCACAGCTCAACCAAGCTCTGGCAGGAAAATTCAACGCTCACGTCCACGTTGAGTACGAGTGGCGCCTGAAGCACGAGGATCTGGATGAGAGCGATGAGGATCTGGACGAGAAGGTGAGAAAAACGTTCTAAAATGTCAGGATTATGACTTGATTTAGAAATTGACATCATGAATATAAGTCTTAAAATTATTACATTGAATCCTAAAGTTGTTACTTTATGTTGAAATTATGATGTTGATTTTCAATATTGTGTGTTTGTATTTCAAAATCAGAGTTATAACATTAAATCTCTATATGAGTTATAACTTTGAAATTTTAACAGTAACTTAACCCAAATCAACTTTCTCTGTAGATAAACTAATAAATTCATCTTCGAGGGTGAATTTACAGTGAAGGTACTATACAAATTGTGAATTTTTTTTTTTGTAAATTTACTGAATTTTGCAATAATTTATCTAAAACAATCTGCCCTCTTTAGGTTGAATAGTGGCTGCTGCAGTTGAATTTTCCTGTTGGTTTCCAGTTTGGTTGATGTTAGTGACACATAGATGGGTTTAAATTCATCTCACTCAGACTTGCACCCCATTTTCGTCAAACAGTTGCTAGATTTGTTGCTGGTCATGTTTTATTGAAAAATAAAAGTTGCCAAATATACCGACAAAGTTAAGTTGGAAACACTTTGTTCCCTCATCCAGTCCACCTGTTCACACTTAGCCACGCCCCCAGTATTTAGGCTCCACCCACTGATTAAAATTTTCAACATTTGTTGGGGGCAGGGCTAAGTTTTCACAAGGGGGTTAGTTGCACTTTAAAATAATGTTATATTTCAAAATTGGAGTCTAATCCTACAATTAAGATTTTTTTAAGTTCTAAAATTTTGAGGTGCTGTAGAAATGAGTTTCCTGCTGGAACATCTGAGAATAAATTGCTGGTGTCTCAATGTGATGGATGCATAATCCTTCCTTTTAACCTCTTCCAGCCGAGCCCCCATCGGAGAGACGACCGTCCCGTCAGCTGTTACGCCCCCAGCAGTAACTCCCACCTGCAGTCTGGTATGGGGCCCGCCGGCCGGGACGGAGCGGGCCTCAGCAAGGACAAGCACCGCCTCTTTATGCCCAGCTTGGTGAACAACGAGACTTACGGCACCATCCTGAACACCGGCTCCCCTCAGTCGGCCTCCACCTCTGCTCCACCCCTGCCTCCGAGGAATCTGGGTAAGACCTCGTGCTGACAGAAACACAGGACCGGGAAGGGCCAGAAATATCTAGATGTAATTTGTGAGAATAAATGTAATCAGATAAAGTCCAGATAAGCACAAAGTTCCTCCATTCCCATCTCTTTCAGCCCAGTTCTCCTCTGTGGGGGGAATCGGTCAGTCCTCCACCTCCAGCACCTGGAAACCCGGTTCTTTAGACCTGGCCGGCCGGCAGCGGTCGTCCTCAGACCCTCCCAACATGCATCCTCCTGTTCCCCCAATGAGACTCACTTCTACTGGAGGTATGAACCCAAGTGAGGAGACCAAATTATCATTACTTATTGTCCAATTTGGAAAAGTCAATTTGTAACACAACAGACTCAACTCGCCTCCTTAACTTAAGCTATTCCGTCTTTAGCGAAGATGATGATGGTTGGTTTTATTGGTTTGACAGTCACTTGGATTTTGTCAGCATGGCAGATGGTGTTTATTAATATACTACTTGCATTTAGAAAATGCTAGTACATTGGCTAAATTTAGCTAGAAGGTCACGTTTGCTTTCGATAGATGATTTGCTCATGGGAGCATATTAGCTAATGTCAGCATTTTGTTAATACCATATAGCTTCCTGTTAACCAACATACTCTAAAAAGCTAGATAATAGATGTTGCTTACAAGTGGAAGCATGCTAATGTTAGGATTTTCAAAATAAGATATTTGTTTCAGTTTCTTTATTATCTGTAATGATTTTATGTAAAAATCCCTCTTTGCACCATCATCTCCTGAAGTATCTAAACTTCCTTTACAGTCTGATCTCTCCCTTCACTGCTGCATTTCAGTCAAACACTCACTGGTTTCCATTATCTTAAAAAAGAGTCCATTGTTGAGAGGTTTATTATTCCAAAATCTTGTTCTGATGTGTGTTGTAGGTCTGGGTCCTGTCCCCGTAGCCAAGATGGAAGCCATGAGCATCCAGTCCAAGTCAGGTCAGGGTCCGCTGGGGACCCGATCGGTGCCACCCAAGTCCCCTGCTGGGTAAGAACAAAAAGAAACGGTGAAGTCATGTAAACATCACAGCTCTAATATTAATGTAATAAAGGTGCAGCAGTGCTGCTGGAATCTTCAATGGTAAACTGAATATTTATTTTAATTTCAGCAATGATAAAAGCTTCAGCCGAGGATTCTTGAATCAAAGTGAACCTGTAGAACGAGCAGGTGAGTAAATAAACAGGAAGGCATCCAGATAACAGAATGTAGCATGTCATACTGTCCATCTACTGAAATTTTTTCCACCTTCCCTTTGAAAGTACGGAAAGTTTTGCTGTTTGTGTGATGTAGTTTCCTGTTTCCTGTTCCAGCTAAGGAAGTGCCAGGATTCCCCCAGAACTCTGTGCCTCCGGCCCCTGTAACAAGGAAAGCGTGTCCAGTAAGTCTTTCATTTGTCTTCATATTCATCCAGGTTGTATTTTGGTTATTTATTTTGTTCCACAGCGTCATTATATTTTCATTTCTTTTCTGTATTTATGTTCTGTAATCTCTTTTCTTGTTGTTCCAGAGTTTATATTGACTTCCTGTCCATTACATTTGCTTCCTGTAGTCCACATGTGGGTTTTGACTAAGACTCTCCTCTCTCACTTTGAATAAAGAAGCTGTTTAAGCCCAGTTTCTAGAACATGCAAGCATGGAATATCTGTTTGGATATGTACCTCTTATTTTTAGACATAACCACCAAACTGATAAAAATGTCCCTAAATATCCCATCAGCAACAATTAGCATGGATAATTAACACGTTTACAGAGTTTGTTGTTCTAGCCACTTATTCTCAGGATTTACAGCTGTTATTGTACAGGTTGAACCAGGTTAAACTGTAAAAACAAATAGTAGGAAATGTTTTTTTTCTTGGCTGCAAAGACAGGAAAGTTAAAAAGTAAAGATTTTTCTACTGATTTCTTAGGATGGTAATCAGTTTTTTTTAATGATTCTTTTTCATACTCACCAGCTTCATTTCCTTTTTAAACAAATAAATAAAATGTTTTTTTATTTATAAAATGAGGTGAATTACTTATTTTCATCTTTTAATGTATTTCTAATATTGTATAAAAAGCCATAAATCATTAAATTAACAATCTGCAGAATGTGACAATATTTTTCTCCAATTGTCAGAATAATTGATTACTAAAATAATTTAGTTGCATCCCTAATTTGGAGGTTTTCCTCCTATGTTACTTTTATTTTAATCAGTAACATGTACACCTTTTTGATGTATTGCACCAGAATAATACGCTGCAGGATTAGTAACTGTTTACCTGATGATGGTTCAATATTCGTGTAACCCTAGGAAATGGACCCGAGACTCAAATCAAACCTTTGCCTGTTTTTGTTCTTGTTGTCTCAGAAGCAGAGACCAAAGCGGGTGAAGGCCATCTACAACTGCATAGCTGACAACCCTGACGAGCTGACGTTTTCCGAGGGCGAGGTGATTGTGGTGGATGGAGAGGAGGACCAGGAGTGGTGGGTTAGTATCGTTCAAAACTGTTCCCATGAAATCACAAAGCATGGCCAGTCTGTGTGACTCTCTCGGACCTCTTTGGAGCCATATTGGCTGAAATCAGAAAGCTGACCTCATCCTAGTCAACACCACCCACACACTTTCCCAATCTCGTTCTCCTCTTTTTCCGCCCGTTGATGCTGATTTCTCTGTTAGCGGGGTCCAGCTGCAGCCTGTTTTCATCTGAGCCACGCAGATGTGGCCGTATGGAAGTCTGTTTTCATCTGAGCCATGTATGGAGATGTGATTGTATTTGGTCAATCTCCCTTTCTTTAAAACTAACAAAATTTGTGTCAGACACTTGTGCTGATATCATTTCAAAGATATTAATAAATGTTTCCGGAGGTCATCATCAATATCTTCGAAGCAAAAGCAGCACAAATTTTTGCTGCATAAACCAGCACAAATGTAGCCGAGTTGATTGACACCAAATTTGTATGATTTTGTAGATTTGAGTTGGGGGTTGTTGACCTCTGGTGACCTTTGGAAACATTTTTTGTTAATATCTTTAAATGATACCAGCACAAACAAAACATTTTGCTGCACTAATGGAGTTGAGTTAATTAACACTAAGGTTGTCTGAGTGAAGTTTCCCTCACCCACCTTCTTCAAATCTAACAAAATTGGTGTCAAACGTTTGTGCTGCAATCATTTTCATTTGTGCCACCGTTATTTTAATATTAACGTTTCCAGAGGCAATGAATGATCAACCAGCTCCTCACATTCTTCAAATCAAACAAAATTAGTCTCAATCAACTCCACTGTGTTTGTGCTGCTTTTGCTTTTAAGGTATTGATTGTGATATTGAGACAGACATTGCATTGTTCAGTAATCTGATTTGTTTCCTGACTTGTTGCTTTTATTTGTGAACATTACTGGAGCAGAACATGTCCCAGCTTTTTATTTTCAGGTCTAGACAACGTTTAAAATGACTTACTTTCTTCTTTACCACCCCAGGTAATGTGAAAGAGGGAATCTCAATAGTTGGAAGTTTGATGTGATCTAGACTCTGGTTGACTTGTGTGCCGTTTAGATGTTCACTTCAATTCAGTTCTGCTTCAGACATCCTGGTTTTAGTTGATTAGGATGTGGTAAATTAAAGGAGATGATCTGCTGTGTCTTACAAACGTATTCACACTCATGCAACACATTTACTCTTGTCAGAAATAGTTTTTTTAGCAGTTGACATTGAAGACCTCTGATCTAAACCATTAATTGTAACTCTGGATAAATGTTTTTTCAGCATTCAACAGGTCTTCTTCCAGGTTGGTTGTGTATTTAGCTCCATCCATCTTCCCTTCCACTCTCACTAATCTGAAGGAAGCCATTTCCCTCTCCATGATGAAGCCACCACCGTTTACTGTCAGGGATGGTGTGTTTTACAGTGTTATTTGGCCACCAGGAAATTTATTTTCCTCAAGTAAAAATGTTACCGTTGTACTTAGTTTAATATGCTTTACATGCAGTGTGTCAGTCACTAAAAACCATCTATCTGTTCCTTCTGCGTCACTAATTTGTGTTTCTCTTGCACATAAAATCTCAATAAAAAGGTCGTTGTAATCTCACATGTGATGTGAATACGTTTGGAAAGGATTGAATTTAAAAGCTTCTTTGGTAGTCATGAAGAAAACTGTTACTTGTAGTTGGAAGTAGAAAATGATCTGATTTCCAAAAGGTTTATAGAAGTAAAACAACAAAAACCAAAGGAAACCAATTTTTAAAGCAGGTAGTGTTGATGGCTGCTTTTGTTTTCTGTCCAAAAGTCTTCAGAACTGAATTACAAAAATAAAAAAAGCATAAAAAATGTAGCAATAAATCTGATGCAAAAACGACAAGTTACTTTGTTTTTATTATATACTTTTGGATATCAGCTCATCTTTTTTCCTTCCAGTATGTTTAAGCATTTGTCACATTAGTCAGATGATTTGGTTTTAAATTAATTAGTGTTGGATCATCTGAGTGAAAATGGTTATTCATTAAACCAACCGGTTGTGTCTTTGTGTGTGTGTGTGTGTGTGTGTGTGTGTGTGTGTGTGTGTGTGTGTGTGTGTGTGTTCAGCAGGGATCTAACATCCAGCCACATTTGTTGGCTGGTCTGGGAAAGATCTGTGAAAAGGCTTAAAATCAATGTATCTTTTATTGCAACACCATAACAACACACTGAGAAATATTAGCTTTAATTAAATGAGCCCACTTAGCCAAAGGCGTTAATTACTGCTGTTAATAACCTTCTTTTGCCAGCAGGGCTGCATTGAGGCTGCAGAGGGTCTCGGGTCTGAAATGGTTGATTTCGTGTTTGAGATATTTATGACTTGGTTTGGCCATGTTTTGGATCCTAATATTGTAATTTGCATGTATTTAATATTTGATTTATTTATATTTAATGACCCACTGATATCCCAGTTTTAGTTTACAGGCCAAGTACAAGAGATTTTTATTTAAAATGTCCTGATAATTCAACAGGTTTGTGACACAGATCCCATGCCATACTGAACAGTGGGCATGGGGTGATTTTTTCCACATATTTATAGATTTAGTCTACGTTCACACAGTACAGGAAATGCGCCAGACTTTTTCACTGCCCAATTCCAAACTTTTCACCCTAATTAAATCTGATTTGTCCCACTTCCACATGTCTGCAGTCTGACGGTCATTTTATCCGACGCAGTAAATCTGGATGTGATCAATGACTGAAAAAATTATAATTATAAAAGAAATCTGTGTCAATCAAGAGCATCACATCCAAACAGACTTCTCTCCAGAAGCTGCAATCAGTGTTGCACTAAAGGCCGTTGTTGTAAGCTATTCTTTCTTTTTATCAGCTTCCTTCGCCTGGTTCTGATCTGGAAACCATGCTGTCACCCTGAGCAACCTAAAAACCCATCCCTGGTCAGCAACGGCCATCTTTACTGCTGTAAACGGTTCACACAGAAGTCTAATGGCGGTTGCATTTGATTAGTAGAAAGAATGACCATGCAGATGAAAAATAGGATATCAGCAAGAAATTGTAATTAAGCATCAAGACCTGCTGTGTGAACACGGACCGTTAAAGTCCCAGTAGAGGTGAGCAAACTCTGCTTACGTTTGTGACTGTAGGATGGAAAAACTTTGATCACTGCTTCCATTAGCGTCTAATGGTTTCTATGGAGACCACAAGATGTCACACTTTGCTGCTGTTGAGTTTTGAAGATTAGCTTCCTCTACTGGCTAGTGGCACACGGACTGTGTCACGTCATATTTATACCCCAGAGAAACAAAAGTCAGGGATTGTTAGGGGACCAATCACTTTGTTGGCAATTATTTCCTAAAATTTAGATTTTTCTCAATTTTCTGTGTGAGATAATGGTGCTGCAATTAAAAACACTACTTATTTAGTGTTTTTTTTTACATCTTTATGAATAATTGTGTGTTTTTTAGATGGTCTAATTCAGTAAAACCTGTTTATTTTTCCTCCATTTGGTCTTCAGTTCTTTTCTAACCTTCTTTCTTCTGCACAGCTGGGCCACATTGAAGGAGATCCAGTGAGAAGAGGCGCCTTCCCCGTCACCTTCGTCCTCTTCATAACCGACTGACGGGCCGCTCGGGTCCTCTGGAGGCGTCACGAGATGCTGCGACAGTCGCCAGCCATCCGCCTGAGGACCCATGAGGTTCAGCTCCTCACTCAGAATCTAAAGAAAACGATGTTTTCACTGAACAATCTCTGGCAATAAACAAACCCTTTCTGTCACAAACCATGTTTTAACAAAATGAAGGTCACATGAACAGTGTTTATCTCATCCGTAGAGCCGCAGTGTGCAGAGAAATCAATTTTAACACCTCTAAATGTGAACTTAGACAACATGCTTACATTCCATACCTGTGCATGTAGATGCAGTGTTTGTAGATCTTTAGTGACGCTCCTGCATGGAGGATTTTCCTAATGGTGCTAAATTAACCTCAGAGTATTCTTCAAGCTGCAGCCAGCAGAGCTCCTCCTCCTCCATCCCACCGCAGCTGGAAGAAAAACACTTCCTGACTTTTGTGATGAATTTATGCTAATGCATCTCACACACACGCCTGTTTTAGTTTCATGTAGTGGTCTACCATCGGCTTGGGCTGGTATGAGATTCATAGTCAAACAGAAATGTGTCAGAATAGTCAAACAGCTTTTAGTTGAATAGAAATTAATTATTACAGTTATAATAATATAAGTGTGAAACGGAACCGTTCAGTTATCAAATGCCAACCCCGCCGTCGATAGCTAGCTGGACGGTGTTTTAACTGTGCAGAAACAAGCAGGGGAAGCAATAGAAAACTCATTCTGGTTTCAGTCGACAAACTTTTTGTTTATGTTACCCACTGGTGGAATGGCACCCTGGGAGGAGAGTTGTATTGTCTATGTTGCCAACAGCCACTGTTAGGTTATTATATTGACGGGCTGAGCTCAGGTAGTTACCGCCCAAAACCAGGTCTGTACCTTTATTCGCCCTGATCCAGATCTCTGCTGGTAGCAGCCTAAGACCAGATCTCTGCCGGTAACAGCCTAAGACCAGATCTCTGCCGGTAACAGCCTAAGACCAGATCTCTGCCGGTAACAGCCTAAGACCAGATCTCTGCCGGTAACAGCCTAAGACCAGATCTCTGCCGGTAACAGCCTAAGACCAGATCTCTGCCGGTAACAGCCTAAGACCAGATCTCTGCCGGTAACAGCCTAAGACCAGATCTCTGCCGGTAACAGCCTAAGACCAGATCTCTGCCGGTAACAACCTAAGACCAGATCTCTGCCGGTAACAGCCTAAGACCAGATCTCTGCCGGTAACAGCCTAAGACCAGATCTCTGCCGGTAACCGCCCCATTCCTTCGGATCAGACTGCAACTTCTAGACAAGCTGGTTGCTGCGTTCTTGATAAATGATGAAGGTCTTTGGTTCTCATATCTCATGTGAAAAGAATGAGACGTTTGTGTTGGAGGTGATGAGTCGTTTGTGCAGAATGAGCTGCAAGTTACAAGTAGAGATTTAAAACTGTTGGAATGTGAAGTAAAGTGGGAGAACTGCTGCCTTTAGGACACTGTAGTAACAGGCTGCTAACTTCAGTCTGCATCAGGCCTGAGACCCTCAACACAACCAGCCAGGAAGGTCCTCACTGTTTGGGCTCATGAGATGTAGATGCTTCTAAAAATACAGTGTAATTAACTTCATCGTAGTTGCAGAGCAACTTATTGTTCAGATTGTCGATATTTAAGCATTTAACGTGAAATCGGAGCTTTCCATGGATTTGTGAATGACGAGAAGAGAATCTGTCTCTTCGTTCAATGTAAGAACTCACTGGAAATAAGATGTAATCACCTATTTATGTAAATAGATTTGGGTTTTGTTGAGTATTTAAGAGGTCAGAGCGGTTAATGTCTTCCAGCAAACTCCAGCCACGAGACAAACTGTCTGATCACCACTAACCCGACTCCTAACGTGCAAGGGAATGGGAAAAGTTCAACTGGAAAAATAAATTATGGAATAATGTCATAAGGCTTTGTGTGATTGCTTGGAGTTTTTAAATTAACTCATTTACTGTGCAACTGCAACCAGTTTTTTTTCCCACCAAGCAGGCAAAAAGAAAAACACGTTTTCCAAGCTTTAAAATAATGCGCTAAGGGCTCCCTCTACTGGTGAGAATTAAAAAATGCACGCATCACCTTCTCCCAAAATATGAACCGACAAATCCAGGCGGACATAGTTGAAAAAATATGAAACCAATCAAAACCCCCAAAAATAAATGCATCTGGAATGCTTTGCTTAAGTATTTACAACCCTAGAACTTAGGCCCATTACAACCACTAACTTGTTTTAATTGAGTTATACCAACACAGCATGGTGAGTAATTAAGTGAAGGGGAAATATTACATTGTTTTAAACATCTGTAAAGTGTGATTCCTTCACTCTGATAGCCCTGAATAAAACCTGATGCAACTAATTGCCTTCAAATCTCACCCCATTAGAAAACTAACCCGGGTGTAAACAGTTATTCTGTTTTTAGCTTCAGAAGCGGTGATGGACACTGCGCTAAGAGGGGAGCTAACTTTTAACACAGTTAGCGTCCCATAAATTACTTTTCTGGTTTACAAACCAGCCAGCTTACGTGGCTGTTTTGTAAACGTTCAGTTGAATAAAGTCCATCATCTCTGAAGTTTTAGTTTTAGTTTTTGACTGTTAATTCTACAGTTGGACAGATGTTTGTATTTATACTCGCATTTTGAAGTGAGTGAAGACTGTTGTCTCAGTTCTGTTTCCTCCCCTTGTTTTTTTTTTTTTTTTAAGAAACTGAGCAAGTGGCAAATACACAACGAATGAAATGTACAGAAAGACACACGAACAAACAAACTTTCAAACATAAAATGTAGCGCATTAGCAGCACTAATGTTGGATTAGCGCTTCAGCATTAGCTTCTGTTACATATCATGTTTGTGTTGCAGTTTAGCCAAACTGTTTGATTAGTGCTTTAAGGGTAACACAGCCAACACACCCACTCCACAGGAAAACATGGTAGTAGCAGCATCATTCTGTGGGGTTGCTTTAGATTCATTTGTATAGAGAATCTGAGAAGCACAAATAAAAAAAAACGGTTTTACAATGAATAACTTAAGACTCAGGTAATGGTTCACCTTCCTGCAGTATATTACCGTGTAGGGTTGGCCTAGTCAAAGAAAGGACCTACATCTAACTGAAGCTGGATGCTTTCCATCCAATTCGACTGAACTTTAGTTGGTTTTAAAAATAAATAAATAAAAATCACTCAAAATCCCACATAAAAAGCACCACATCAAGTCATTTATTATTTTCTCACATTTTGAACAAAGTGAAACAGAAAAGTTATCGTACAACATGAAGTCCAGAACTGTAAACAAAAGTCCCGCAACAGGCAAATAAAACAGAATATCTGCAGACATAAATGAAATAAAAACAAGGATTTGGTACCAACAGTTTTTACCAATTAAACTAAAAATCTAAAAACAGGTTTTTTAAAAAGTGACTGTACCAATACTGTCATGAGTAAAACACATGATCGTTTCCTCAGAGAGGAGCGACCTTTGAACTCGCACCCTGCTGTTTTGGTGCCGATTAATGTTTCCCATCTACTGCAGACGGCCTGGAGCATTTTGTACCATTTAGCATTTCGATTTATATTAATCATTTTTAGAAATGTTCCGCTTTTTGGTGTTTAGTTAGAAAATATAAAAGTAAACAGAAATACATTCAATGAGGGGGTAAATAAAACACTCACAGTAAATCCGCTCACCACGGGCTGGTTAAATATTTAAAACACTGAAAGGTGATCAGATACCTGCTACAAAGCAGGTGCATCCTGGGTAAGCTGATGCTACGCCGGCAGCTGATGGGTGTAAAAGCGGAGCAGCGTCAGGGTTTGCTTGACGACAGGGCGCAGTCGAAAGAGGCCGACAGCACCTTGCAGATGTTCTGGGCTTGCTCCTGTTCAGACACAGGCGGATCAGTTGACGATGAAAACGAACCCGCAGCCGGTGCGTTAATATTTAAAACCGCTTACCGAGCTGCTGCACTGGTACACCCAGATGCTGCACTGCTGCTGCTTGGTGTCGGTGGTCTTCAGAGCCAGCAGGTTCTTCCCGGCGCCCAGGCCGTCGTCGTAGCACAGCATGCGAACGATCAGGTAGAGGGGGTGTCGATGCAGCACGTCCTGCCAGAGGAAACCACAAACCCACTGAATACATGAAGGGAGTCGTGACTGAATAGTCATGATTAATCATCTGACCATCAGCTAATTTACTTATTGATTAGTTGTGATTAAATGATTGATCAACTAATCGTCAGCTAACAATTGATTAGTCATTAACTGGCTAAATTAGTTATTAATTAGTTGTGATTAATTGTTCAATTAATCGCCAGCTCATTTAGTGATCAATTAATCAATTGGTTGATCATCAAGTCTTTTAGTATTCGATTAATAGTTAAGTGTTTACAGACTGAAAAACAAACCACTTCCTGAAACACACACAGCAGTAATTAAGTCAAAAATGTAAAAAAATATATAAATATATACATTTTGCATTTGAGATGGAAAACCTTCCGTCTGTAAATGTTCTACACAAAATTCCTCGAGTGGCATTTTAGTTTCACCTGATTCAAATTTTCTGAAGAAAATCCCCGTTAAGCACCTTTTATTATCCAGTTATTAGTTGGTTAATCCAATAATAGTCGAGCAGAACAGACTGAGCTGTTTTTTTAGTTGCAGAAAAGATAAAAAAAGTCTTTGTAAATACACCATGTTCCAAATTATTATAAAAGTGACATTTTCTCAGATTTTCCTAAATGCTCAATGCAAATGATGGTCAGTATAATTTTCAAGTCATGAACTTTTACAGTATAAATCAGATTTTACTGAACAAAACTCCCAATGAGAACAAGATTTTTTTCAAAACTCAAAATGCTCTGTTCCAAATTATTCTGCACAGCAGATTTTCTAAACATGTTATGGATCATAAAGACCTGCAGACGGTCGTTCTCTGAATGTGCAGCACTAAGTGGTCACATGTACTAAAATCTAAAGCTGTTTCACTGTAAAACATCTGAACAGTTCATGTTAACATGGGACCTTCTTTGGTTCCACCTGCACAATTCCTGCATCCACTGAACTTGTGAGTTTGTGGATAGTTTCTGCTGAATGTCTGCAGGATGTCAGAAAACCTTCCAGAGCTGCTGGTCTGATCTGAACTGGTCCCACCTCAGATCTCCTGCTGGAAGAAACTCCAAAGGTTCTCAATCGGGTTGAGGCCAGAGGAGGACGGTGACCCCACCATGAGTTTCTCCCTTTATGCCCATAGAGCCGCTGACACAGAGGGATTCCTGCAGCATCAGATGCTGCATTGTCCTGCATGAAGATGATTTTGCTACTGAAGCTTCGGCTTCTTTTTGAACCATGAAAGAAAGTGACCAGTCAGAAAGTCCAGATACTTTGCTGAGGTCATTTTCTCACCTTCAGGGACCCTAAAGGAGCCGACCAATGATTCTCTCCCCGTGACTTCAGCCCAAATGACTTCGGCCCAAAGCATGACTCCACCACCTCCTAATGACTCCACCACCTCCTTGCTGTGTTGGGATGCGGTGGCCGTCCACCACCGATCCACTGCTGCGTCCATCTGGACCGTCCAGGCTGCACAGCAGTCATCAGTGAACAGTCTGTTTAAAATGAGTCTTCATGTCTGGCTGGGCCCACTGCCACCGTTTCTGCTTGTGAGCCTGGATAGGGGCCCAATAGTAGGTTCTGGTTAGGGGCCCAATAGTAGGTTCTGGTTAGGGGCCCAATAGTAGGTTCTGGTTAGGGGCCCAATAGTAGGTTCTGGTTA
>CAEGAE010033555.1:0-24121 GCA_903067095.1 Girardinus metallicus | reverse complement strand
TATATATATATATTGCTTTTGGGGATAATCTAACACAAACATGAGATAATATGTTGTGAAGGCAAAGTCCTCTGCACACAATCTTTCATTTTTGAAACAAGTCCTGATGAGAAACTGCGATCTTACAGGAACAATGATGTGCACCCACTTGGAAAGAGAAAAATGACTTTCTTTCTCTGTCAGCTTTCAGGAAGCCATGTTAACTAATTTCCTCCTGGATATAATATCAAGCCATCATTTGAATCACAGGTGGCCTCGCACTAACCTCCCAATCAGGGGAAAATCAAGAGATCACAACAGAGCTGACAAGACCATTAACTACTGCCATTTTGCATTCATTATACACAGCTCAATCACAGTCATGGAATACATATTTATGACTCTAGCATTAAAGCTGCTTTTTAAAGTTAGATTTTATAACAAATCATATTCTGTTGCTGATTCTTTACATGTTCACAAGCATCAATGCAATAGCAACAGAAAAAAAGAAGATCTTAGCTACCATTAGTGCTCAGTGGCCAGTTTTACGACATGTCTGCTATTGCACCATGTTGGAAATGTTCAATTAGCCCAGTTCGTGTGATAAGGTGTTGAACATAACTTATGTATCATTACATCTATGAAGAAGTCATGTACCTCATAAATGTAATGAAACGTTAATTCAGAAGCGTCAGGCTGAGAGGCTGTCGGTTGCCTCTGCTCAGAGGGCTGCCCATAAATGTCGCCCATGGCCTTGTGCAGTATTTCAAGCATTCACTGTAGTCAAGGGCACTGTATGTAAGGGAGCCACTACAGCAAGCTTCCATGTGAAATGCAGCAAGTGTTTCGCATTCATGTTTTACAATAAATTAACTTAAAAAAACTAGTTTTTTTTTTTCATTTTGCATTTATAATTTAAAGTCAACAACAGTTTAACAGTTTTGTGCATTTTTTACATTAACATGCACGTAACTGGAGATAAACTGAGGAAAACATTAATATAATATAAATATAATATAATATAAATAAACTGATATCATCAGCAAAGATAATATATGCAGAATGGATACGACATAAAAAAATAAAAAATAAAAATAAAACATAAGTATAATCAGAAAACTTATGTTTCCTGATTATTGGCAGTAGTGCCCCAACCCCTGGCACTACTGCCAACCTACCTACCTGATTGAATTTCAGGCATGAACAAAGAAAACTGGATCATACCTTTGCCAGTGAATATTGGCAAGTCCTTTCCATGTGAAGCACAGGATGTTCATCCTGACAATCTCTTCCTTTACAAGAGCTGTTCCTTTTATAAAAGAACACTGCAGTGCACTTTTCACACTTGACTATTGAACATAGTCTGATTCATTTCAGAATCCTTGGAAAATATGAGTTGTGACTGTGAACAATACTGAACAGCGCTGTGCAAATGCTAAGAATTTTTCTTGCAGCCTGTTTTGTCATAAGAACAAAACTTTTTGCTTCTCCTTTTTTTTCTTTTCCAGAACATTGCATTAACTCTACAAAAAAATGTTGGTAATTCTGTCTTTTCAACTGTCTGTCAGGAGTTTCAAGAGTTCCCGATGTAAATTCTTTCACACCTATTCACCCACAAAAATGCATCCCAACCATTTAATTTTACGCTTCTACATATAATGACAAAAACTGTTATACTTTCAAAATAGGACTACAGTAATGACTGAAGTTTGTAGTTGGCATTTTGCAAATTTGCAGCTTTCTTTTTTTTTTTTTAACAAAATCTTCTACTTACATTTTTGAACAGATTAAATGCAAAATAAGCCATAGCAAAGAAAGTTTGAAGACTATGCATTATGACAGAAACATGCTTTATACTTTCTTATTGGCTTCAAGGCATCCAGTGTCAAGCAAGTGCCAAGATGGCCTCCTACTAACAAGTGGGCAATAGAGTCAAGTTGACACCAGTGCACAGCCTAGGTGGCATTGGCACAATGTGGGTGTGAGTATATCTACCCACACAGTGAGATGAAGACTTTTGGACAACAGCCTTGTGACAGGAAGGGCAACAAAGAAGTGGCAAGGCCAGAAACTCAGCACGAAGCACAAAAGATGGGCAGCAGAATACTTTCCTCTTTTGCTTGTGTATAGCAGTGGTTACCAAACTTTCAGCCTCTGAAGCCATAAAGGTACACTGGACCACACTGGTGGTGTTGAATCCTGGCTGGGTAATTAAGCAATTTTTGTGAAAACTTTTAATATTACTTACATGTACTTTACCATCATCATTTTTATTCTTTAATTTAATTTATCAAGTGCCTATACATATTGGTTTGTGAACCCAGGCAAAGGCACATAAATAATGGGGTGCATGGGACATCTTCATTCGACAGTAATCTAACAGGAGAAGAGCAGAGTGAAGTGGGGGGACGTGCGGCAAAGGAACCGAGGACGGGACTCGAACTTGGGACGGCCGCATTCAGATTTGTAGCCTCTGTGTAAGGGATGCCTGCTCTAATCACTGCATCATGTGACGCCCACACTCTTCCATTTTGAAAAGTGAGCATACAAACTTTTTCCTTCCGCTCCTATATCCAAAGGAATATAATCCTTCCCTCTAGCTGAAAATTTACTCTTACAATTAACATTTACTCAGAATACCATAGACATATTTGAACTAAGAAAAGGACAGTGTCCTCTACGCTTCCAGTCCCATTCTTCCCACTTATCTGTAGGGTTTTTTTCAATGTTGTTGCCACTGCCATTTCATGAGCTTTTTAGATTTATGGTTTATATTAGGTATTGTACATTTACTTAAGGCAGAATACCATACTCCTGTTATTTGATCAGATTCTTTTGGATGCCATTGTGCTGACGATGTATAGAAGTCCATAATCTCAAAAATCATTCGTCACAAGAATAAAACAGGTGAATGTGAACATGACCACTGTGCTGGTCATGTTGACACATTAGTTAAACATCCTAATGTGTGAGGTCGCTTTTCATTCAGAGGACTGGCCTTACACACAATTTTGCACAATTGTACCAGAAATAAAGACTGAGATTGAAACTTTGTCTAAGAGTGACTTCTTTTCAGTATACTTTGGTGCTTATCTAAGTATAATCTAACACCACACCAAAAGGCAAAAATAAGAAGGAAGCATCTCAAAGAATACAACATTGAATTTGGCCCAGATCCAAAAAGCCAAAGGAAATTGAATTAGGTATACAAACAGTGATCTGGACCACTGCAAGTTGATAATTCTTCATATAAATGAGTTGTAATTGCTAATCAATGAGGTTGAAACTTGTACAAGGCTTAAACAGTTGTTTTATACTCAACATTAAAGGCACAAAATACATTTTTGTCCTGGCCCAAAGGTCAGCCATGCTCAATTGTCAATGAACCCTTCTATATTGAAAAGACAACTTTATAGAATGCATTTTTCTGCACTGAAATCATGTGTTGAATCTGTTGAAGTAAAACTTGTTGTTATATTTTAAACCAAGCATCTTCAACTCTAGTCCTCAATAGAGTGCCAGTTATAGGTGTCACTGGTCCAACACACCTGAACCAAACTGCTTAATTACTTTGTCACTTTGTAAAGTTCAACAGAGTCCTACTAATGACCTGACCTTATTTGAGACAGGTTTGTTAAAGTAGTGACACATCTACAGTATAAGTTGCAAGGAACTGTCCCTCGAAGTTAAAATCCACCATAAAATCCACACTAAACCATTTGTCTTACCTGGTGTGTCCCCATATGGCTTTGGTGGTTTGGCAGTCTCTGGTTTGCTGATAGAGGACTTAGTGGTACTCTTGGACTGTGTTGAGGTCACCACAGTGAACGTCCTTTCGGAGACCCTTGAAGTAGTGCTAGTAGTTGTTGCCACTGTGGTGGGTGAGGCCCTGGTTGATAGCCTTTCATTGATTTCTCCTTTGCTGTCATCATCATTGCTGTCTGTCCCTGTGGGTCCCCAGTCTATGAAACTAGGCACCGTAGTAGTCCCCTTAGTATTCACCGTAGCATTTGGGCCCTCCTGAAGCTTGTTGTAGCTGTTCCCTTTGAGTTGCCTCCTGGCTCTAATTAACAACTTTCCTCTTGATGCCACTGGAGTTTCTACTATCCCAGCCAAAGGATCACTTGGCTCTGTTTGAGAGTATTTGGACCAGCAATCCTTACATGCCGCTTGTCCTCTATGTGCTAACTTCCGGTGCATTTGACCTTTGGATTTTAGCCCCATCCCTGCCCTGTTCTCTTGAGGTGGAGGAACGGGGTGGAGGAGTCGACGCGCCAATGGGCCTACTGTTCTCCAGTGAAGCTTGTTGGGCATATCCCAGAGAGGTTGCAACCGAGGCCAGGAGCGAGCAACCAATTTAGGCGTGAGCTTGATCCCCAGTCCTGGGCTGAGGGGGCTGCACACAGAGAAGTCCAAGGTGAGGTGAGTCATGGCCAGCAGGATCCAGACCCAGTGCCCCACACAGCTGCCTGGCCTCAGAGCAGGCGAACTGCAGAGAAAACACAAAATATAAATGAGACATGTCATTTCACTTATAAGGGAAATCTAATTAAAATCTCCAGTACAGGCTTGCTCAATCTTCCACCATCTAGTTAAAAATGTAAATATTTGCATTTGGAGTTATTATCCATTTGCACACCAATCAAGATATAGGCTCTACAACTTCTAGAACAGCTGCTCCATTAGGCCTTGGCAATAATTACTTTTACAAAGGGGCTCTTGAATTACAGCATAAAGGTCAGTTGTAAAGTAAATGTTGCAGAACATGAGAAAGGCGCTGGATTTGTACCTCTTCGCTCTGAACTATTAACGGCAAGATAGAGTTATCCTTGACATTCCAGATTTGTATCAATTAGTCCAATACGCAAGGTCAGTGTGCTTTAGCTGATCATCATATTCCACATTATCTCTCCCAGACACAAAGTCATCTGATTCCTAAGGAGCAAGCTGATTATGCAGAGCAATGCTTAAGGCTGTTCTGCACTATGCCAGCAGATTACACAGCATGACAAATATATAGCTGATTTCTTTTTTTTTTATCATTTAGACTGAGATAGTTTACTGAATAGTATTGGAAAATCTTGGCTTAGGTATAAACTTCGCTTTCTGATCACAAGGTGATAGATGGGCTGTGTATTCAGGCTGCGACCCGGTAGTGGGTTGCTTTTAAACTCAACCTTCAGAGGCCCCTGGGACAAAGCTACACATTGATTCCTGAGGGAGAAACCTCATTATAGGCTATCTTTAATCTCTGCTGTCCTTGCCCAATTTGAGCCCACAAGGATAGCTCCTTTTGGAGGCATCACAGAGTTTGATGACAAATGAAAACAGGCTGGTTGGTTTCATCAACGGTTAGAGGCATCAAAAAGACATCGGATAATTATAGAGGCTTGTTTGTGCAACTCTGGCACTCTACTATCACCCGTATACTGTCTAGTCGTACTGGAAACTATGTATAATACAAGAGTTTAGTTAGTCATTTGACAACTTTAATGGAAACAATATGATTATTTAAGAATAAAATGACTCTTTATTGTCGGCATTAGCTTATTTTTATGCAGTGCATAAAGACAGTGGGGCTGAGGCTGATAAGAGAAACCATGTTTTCATTCTTCCCTACTTCTCAACTAAGGTATGAGGGACCAACAAGTCCCTGATGAAGGAATAATTTAAAACGCCATTTTAATTGAGCCATAAAAGGTGACTGATGTGATCACGGAAGAGCTGCGACAAGGTCAGTGTACTATCGACAGCTAAAAATATGGGTGATAATTTGTCTTGTACGAGCCCTGGCCCTGACCTCAGACTTTCTGGCACTGATCCTGGCTCCCACCCAACCTGGAGACTCGAGACGATTCACTTTTGACTGTACAGGCCAGATTAATTCAGTATCCGATAGGGAAAGCGGATGCTCCTTGTCATTAATAAAATTACTTTGCAACAGGAAAAGTAGAGTTGTACAAGATTAATAGGCATGATTTAAAAACATTTAGCATTTAAATCTGAGTCTATGTGAGGACTGGAGCTAAAGTTAGAGAAATTCTGCAACAGTCAAGTTATTTTTCATTTGTATGTGTAAAATAGCTTTGTCAGTATTGAAAAGCAATACTGACAAAGATGCTGCTTAGTAGTCCCAAACTTCTAACTGGCCTCAAAAGCTGATTTACTTTTACATAATTTATTTTCAGTAATTGTATTTTCTGATTTATAAGCAAGGTTTCAACATACTGTATGTTAAATTAAAGACATCTCTAAAGGATCTTTTCAATTTCACAGAAAAAGCTGTAATCACATTCCCCTTTTTTTCCAAATAAGTTTATCACCTAGAAAGTTAAACTTGCAAAACGATTATGATAAACACATGGCGAATCAGTTATGCCGCACAGAAAGTATTTCACCCTATTGATCTCCAAGAGCCAATAGCTCTGATCTCACTCTATACACTATAAAGAGGGTGAGCCAAAAGCCAGCTTTGAAGGCTGAGGACATTAGATTAGATCAAATAAAATGGCTATTAATGAAGAGTAAGATATAAAGCAACAGAAATGAATTCAAAGTCTCTGTTAAAGAGATATCCTTTCTGTTTGGTTTAACGTAGCTCAAATATGAACTTTAGAAATCCCCCAAACAGTCACGCAAAAGCCAGACCAGACTTTTAGCAAACCCTTAAACTCCAATGTTTGCTGTTGTACATGTAGGGGTACTTGTTGGTCCACTGATCCTCTGTGTGTAATGTGCTGGCTGTAGTGGGCTCACCGAGATCTCTTGGCGTCCATATTTCTCACCAGAGTTTGTCAGCATGTCACCAAATATGTCTGAGTTCAGCTATTTTTACAAAGTGTGTGTGCTTTGGGCTGGACATCTTTTAATTATGGTCAGTAAAGGAATCAGATCTTGAGTTGCCATGTGTTGAAATAAATGACTGGTAAAGACTGCCAACAACACTCTGCTACAAAAGTTTCAAACAAGATTCTACATTTTGCATGTGTGTGTAGGGAGAAGGGGACAGAATTTTGGGTACTTGACAGAAAAGAAAAACCCTGATAGAGTGACACACAGAATACGAAAAAATGTGTAAAGCCTGTGAGGAAACCTTAACTGTCATAAAAAAAAATCTAACAATTCAATTCTTTAACAAACAGGGGATTCAGCTGGTAAGTGAGAGAATCACACACAGCTCCAATACCCTGGCGCCTCATTCTCATGTTGATCACCAGCTTGATCGCACACTGCTGCGGGGCAGCAGAATCCAATTCCTCAACCGACATTTGTTTTGAGTCAGTGAATTTGGTTGCGGTGGTCACTGCATTAACTGCACGCGCCACCGGATTCCACACGTGTTCAAAGGTGTTGATGTCTGAGCAACTGGCAGGTCATCCCATCTTTCTTACTTAGATCGCTTACAGTGATGACAAACACTGCCTCTACCAAATGCATAGTGGCATTAGCAGAGAGCATTAGCAGAGTGCAAGCTACATACTCAACTGCTCAACCTACAAATGCATTTTCCTTACGAATGTGGCACCTCTATAAACGGAAGTACATTTGCTCACAAGCTGTATAAGAATCACTGATACAAAAAAGAAAAAAAACTTTTCAAACTTTGTGTGATGGGTTTTTATTGCTTAAAAACAAGATAAAGTATTAAAGTATATCCAAACTAAAAGTTTGGATATACTTGGATATGTTATCCTCTGAACAGAATGTAATTATTCAAGCAATTCATTGCTACCTAAGCTAAACAGCCTTAAATAATTTGCTATTTTTAATCCTCCTTTTAATTTGGAGTTACAAATTGAAAAAAAAATCAATGAATTACCATTAGTTTAGAATCTATCTTTACTTTTTAATAAATTGGAAAAGAACAGAATTAAATACTGCATAAATTATTTTAATTTGTAAGGCACGCAGTTCTACTCATTCTTTACACACACAATTCTGCATGCTGATGTGCTTCCTCAATCCTATTTGGATTGCGTACTACTTGCATAACTCCAATCACAACAGGACTTGCTAGAGATGTAATATCCTAGCTGCAAGTAATATTTTCTAGGAACTGCACATTGATAATTTAAGAGACACTAACACACTCTGACATCTTGCATAATGAAAATATAATTTGGAAGTACACTGCACAGATGGCGGAAGAAGTAGTGCAACATTCTCGGCGTGAACAAACCAGATTGCTTTCTGATGGGACTGTGTGCATAGCATCCTATTTTATGAGCCATGGCTGACTTCAAAGTTTAGGTAAGCCCCAGGAATGTGGCAGGAAATCCCTTTAGTGGGGCTTGTGACATGGTCTTATCCAGAGCTTCTACTGCCCCAGTCTCACTATTTTATCTTCAGAGTGTGATAACACATGCAGTCCTTCTGGTCTAGATATAAAGCGCCCAGCAAAAGTATTAATATTCCTGAAACTTTGCTTTTAATGCGGCAAACCAACAGAAAATTGTGTTTTTTTTTTGTGAAGTCAAAAAATATGATGCATAGATTTAAATTATTTTATGAAAAGTGTGGAGTCTGAAAAGTGTGGTTTTGCATTTGCGTTCAACTCCCACTAGTCAATGGTTAGCAAAACCACATTTCTTCCCAATTACAGCTGCAAGTTTTTTTATGTTTGTCTCGTCCAGCTTAAATTTTAAATCTTGCCAAGGACTTCCATTTGGATTTAGGTCTAACCTTTGACTGGGTCATTCCAACATATGAATCGTTGATCATGTGGTGGAATCTTTGTTCTAAATCATTCTGCAGAAGTTCCCGCTGTATGTTTAGGGTTGTTGCACAACTATAGTAGACTTTTGCAAAAATACATTTCATGGCATTCTTTCATCAATGGCTTTCTTTGAGCAATCACTTTCTCCTTGCTACACTTACATAAATCCCATTTTGTGGGGTGAATGGCCGACAGTTTTCTTGTTGCCAGGTTACCCAACATGAGCTGTGGACCTCTGCATCTCCTCCAAAGTTACCATGGGCCTTTTGGCTCTATCTCTGATTAATGCTCCCATTGCCCACTCTACCAGTTTGGAAGGTTTATAAGTTTATACCTCTGTCTTTTTCTTTCCATTTTGGTGGTTTGACAGTGCACTATCAGAGGCTTATAGTTTGGGATACTGTTACAACTCAACTCTGCTTTTCTCCACAACTTTCTCTCTAACCCATTTGGGTTTTTTGGTCTTCATGATGCCGCTTGTTCACTAATGTTCTATAACACACATCTGAGGTCTTTACATGACTGGATTTAATATGTACACTGGTGTTGATTAAGTAGCAATTGGTTGAAACAGTTGTATAAGAATAGAGGCAGAAAAATACCAATGAATGTCTAAATGTTTGGTTTTTAGTTGTAAAAAAATCACAAAACAAAAATAAAACATACATAGCTTTTTCACAGACATGCTCTACTAGTTTGTGGTTACAACCTGAAAAATGTTAATGAGACACTTTTTGCCGGAAGCAGTGAATCTTTTGGACAAAAAAAAAGAATGTAGTAGAATAATATTTGGTCTTTTAGTCTAAAAGGCTATGACATCTACATGTCTAGAGAGAAGATGATGCCCATTTTCATCAGACGACATGCCAAAGTTATAACTGGAAGCAAAGCAGAAAATATGTTATGGCATTATTTATCATCTCCCAAGTTCTATCTCAGCATATCAAGCTTATACGTGAGCCAGACGTACTGGGAGCTGCATTACCAAGTAAAGATTTGGAGCAAACCTTTAATTAGCGCGTCTGTTGCCCCAGAGGACTCTGGTTTGAAGGTCACCAAAAGACTTGCTGGATTGATAATTTTACTCAAGACCTGACAGTCAGCAGATGAAAGAGGAGATTTCAGGCAAAATCTCTGAGCATGGCACGTCAAAGCTCACAACGTTCAAATATCAAAAAACACACGCAGTATGTTCACATGTACCATATTAGGCGATCTCTCTCGTGGTTTTTCGACTCAGAGTTAATGATATTTGCCATATGCTCAATCTTGCTGGAGTTTGAGCTCTCCCTCTGCAGTCCTTCATCAAACTCGGTGAGGAATTTCTACAGGAAGCTTGTGATGTAAGAGTAGATGTGACATGTAAAATTTTAGAGCAGTGAATTGGGATTATGCTTTTCAAGCCCAATTATGAAAGAGCGTTACAGCAGGCTTCGCTGACCAAGATTTTTTTTTTTCTTTTTTTTTTTTTTTTTAGCTTAAGCTGTGCTATATTCAGTAAATCTACTGGCAACTTATTCTGCCGCTTCTTACAGATGCTACAGTCAGTGGGGGCTTTGCATAAGTCACTGACAGTCACGCCAAATCCAACACATGATGTCCGTGTCCAAAAATGTCAGTCTGAAAAGCACAACCAGGGTTTTCTATTCACACCAAAACATTACTGGAATACAATTTACAATTTTATTTATATAGTGTTTTTGATAAATAATTTGTGTTTTGGATATCTTTAATCAGCAACAACCAAATGAAAAACAGCAAAATCTCAATCTGGAATAAGAAAGGTCACTTTTTTTTGTTTATTCTCTGAAAAATTTCTCATGAAATCCCACCATGATCTGCTGAAAACTATTCAAATATATTGCAGTTACCAAGCTTTGAAAGTGGAAACTTAATGATGCCACTACAAAAGAATCAAAAGGACTATAATGAATAAAAACTAAAGCATTTGAAGTGTGTGAGTAAGATCCTCAGTATAATCCTGTTTGAGTGAAGAGCGACAGTGTTTATTAACAAAGAGCCTTCCTTGCGGCGTGTTCTGCCCTGAAGATACGGGTCGCTCTGCATAAGTAAATGTCTGCCCATATGACAGATTTTTGACATGCGAAGTTGTCCTCTGTGGTTTGCGCTCTTCCATAAATAGCAGGGTCGCTAGCCTGTTGGTTTTCACACCCTCGTGTGAGTGAATCCTGCCTGAGTAGCACTTGAGGCTTCTTACTCCACCCAGAGAGACCAAAGCTCTCTCTGGGTGGAGTAATTACATTTTCCACCTCGTTATACTAATATAACGAGGTGGAAAATGTTGGAAAAAAAAGAAAATGTTTCTTTTTTTTTTTTTGACAGTAAAAATTCTGGGTCTGTCCAAAGAGATGTTGTTTAACTACTAAGATTTATCGTGGTGTATCAAACCCCTCTGCGCTCCCAGCACTGACACCATGAGTGCTGTGAATGCTTAGAAGAGCATAAACTGGTCGCAAGAAAGACAAGCATGCTGTGATGGAAATCCTGTGATGACCTAAATCTGACTAATAGAGTGAAGTCACAACTGCATTCTGTGAATTTACAGCAGTAGTTATTTGGTCAACAAAAGTATATGCTGATACATATACTTTTATTAAAGAAATAAGCACTGGCTACAATTTATCGTCCAATCTTATCAATATACTTCAGTTACTCAATCTAATGATGTAAATCACTCCTCTCCAAAACACATTGCTCCTTAAACTGTTTAAATATTTTGCCAAAATATTTAACATTTGTCTCAATTACATGTTAAATGTTAACATTTAACTGAGACAAAAAGCATATTATTAATGCATATCCTAATTTAAAAGGCAGCATCTTAGTAGCCTCAAGTAGCATTAATTACTTCAAAATTTTGAAGGGATGAATTTTGTTCCCACGTGATGCAACTTCTATTTTGTTCCTGAAAACGCAGCATGTCATAGCCTTCAATCTAAACATTGCATATCAGTGACTCTCTAATAGTATTTCTATATTATCTCAATAAATAGCTACAAAAACATCCTTGAATAAATGCGTAAATGAACTGAACTGCATATTGTTCCCAAAAATATTTACATGACACCCTACTTCCACTGACTGTGGTTACCATCTCCATTTAGGATAACTGATTTATCATGATATAAGAAAATCTGGCCCCTCATGAAACAAAAATAATAATGGGTGACATACTTTTATTTACTTTGCAATGTTTTACATACCCAAATTTCATTACTAAAGACTTATAAAGTCATACTCAGTACATTGGAACATGCATTCACGTGAGCCCTGTCTGTCAAATTAAAAGTACCTTTCAAAGATAATAACCTTTAAGCAGGTATTAAACATACTTTTTGTTAAGACATTTCTATATTAAATATTTGTTTTTTTAACGGTCTGCTGTAATTTTTAATTTTAAATCTCATGTTTCCTTTACGTGCACATGGAAAATCATCAACATCTATCTGTGTGTAGTTAATCTATAAATTGTGGTTGACTTAATGATAAAGTTGTGCTTTTTAGGAATGTTGTAATTTATTGAATCGGTCTGCACATAAAACATAGAAAGACTTTACAACAGAATGTCCTGATTAACATGTATGAAGCATTATTCAGTTCTGCTCTACACAACATTGACATATTACAAAACTTGAAAAGTAGGTGGAGTTGAATAAGAAGCAACTTATATTTTTCCTGTAAGTGTTCATATGTGAGAGCCACACTCAGCCAATCAGTGGGCAAAATCAGATTAAGTGCCTTGCCCAGGGGCACGTCAGGATGCAGTACAAGAGCCTGAAAACTACAGGCTTTCCTGATTCATGAACTCATTTTTTGCACCACACTGGACCTGGTGAAACAAAACTGTTATATCTGCGTCTAATCAACCAGCATACCTAATTATTGTTTCTGCACTGTATGGCTGGCCCACTTTCTGTGTCATCATCATATTGCAATCTCCTGTGCAAAGTAGGTCTTAATTAGAAGTACTTGAGCGTTTTGCAGGAGCAAGGTCTCAGTAGATGGGTTCCTCACCTCAGGGAGGTGAAAAAGGTAACTTGTGTCCCTCAGCTGAAGTGAAGAGAAATTTTATCAACGTAGCCTCAACCGCTCAGCCGCAGAGCATTCTTAGTTTTCTAGTCGATGTAACCGTTACAAAATGCTCCACCCCTGCTGAAAATGAGGTGATCAGGCAGGATTTAAACTGAATCAGTGGAAGACATTTCTTTGACCTCCCATCGGGGATGGGGGCGGGGAGTTCCTGCTCCTGAAAAAAGTGCTTCTATTCAGGTCTGTGTGTTCACAATACCAGAGTTCAAAAAGTAACCATGTATTCAGGGTAGCACTTGCAATTGTTGGGGAGTATTTACAGGCTGTACCATGGTATCCGCTTCTCTCCCACTCGCTTCCAAAGTAAGCACTTGCTGGAAATAAAGAAGAGCCACTGGGGGAAAGGTATACCAGCAACAGGTCACGAAGTTTCAGTCTGGAGTGGGCGTTTCTCTCTCGTGGGTCCAAACGGGCACAGCAGAGGTTAAAGTGAGACTTTGTGAGTACATAGTAGAGGACTGCATCGAAAAAACACTTGTTTCACTTGACTTGCCTTTTTCTTTCAGCTCTAACGTTTCATCTGTCAGGGTGTGAACTTAAACAAGGCATGCAAATGCATTTCGCCTATGGAGTCTAAACATAGCATACATAGTTAAGTGTGTGCAAATTTGTTCTTTTAATTTACTTACATTCTTAAATTTACATTAGTATCTGAAGATATTAAATTTGCCTTCCGTTATGAATGCTTGATGGCTTTGTGCTCTTTAATGTTTTGTGACATTTCATTTTCTGCAATTAGAGTCAGTCAACCAGCTCTAATGGCATTATGAAAGCGTGTTTATCAAGTCTGGCTGGGAGATTTTGAATCTACTCTGGACCTCGACCGAGGACCGCTGTGGCTGGCACACGAGAACAGAGAACTGTGGGATCATACAAGCACACCTGTGAATGAACAAAAGGTTAACATTTGCTATGTTTGCCATTTTAAGATGATCTTATCATTAAACCCGTATTTACTGACTTCAGTTTTAAAAACTGAGGATTTTGTCAGATACTACACAGCAGACACAAGTAGGGATCCTCTATATTTAAGAACAAACAGCATTAATTTGTACATTTTGGATTTAAAAATGGCAAAAAAGACATTTTGAATTTTGCTCTTACCCCATGCAGAAGAACAGAACGCACGTTTTCCAACTTTTGATGAGAAAACATAATCAAAAGTTGATTAGAAACTTTGATTAGAAACTTTTTCTAATCAAAGTTTCTAATCAAACTTTGATTAGGAAACAGCTTGTAAGGTTTTATGCTGCCTTTTCTTAGCCCTTTACCAAACTCAAAGTAAACTAAAACTACTTATTTGGCATCTGAGCCAACTTAGATCAACTATAATTAAAATCTCTCTATATATATCCAAATATGAATAAATGTATAAAGCTCTTTATTTTTCTATACATTTTTCCCCACACCTGTTAAGAGTTGGATCTAATTAAACTGTTTTCCAGACTCTTTTTCTGTGAATAAGTTCATTTTTACATGCCTGTGAAGTTGCTGCCAATTTCTTAGCATTATAAGCAAAAGTCTACATCCAATTGTCAGGACTGTCAAATTAATAACAAGACTTTTTGACTGTAGCGGTCTGACAAGCATTCATTCAGCAGGTGAATTAAGATATGATCTTTAAAATAAAATGATTGGACTTCAAAGAACATTTTCTTCATTCATATTACCAGTTCACAGTCTGAATGCAGGGTACACTGTGTGTTCAGGCTGCAGATTGCAATGACAGTGACATCGTTCAAGAAAGGGCAGTTGCCAAAAAACTCCAGCAACAAGAACGTCAATGAGATAAACTATGTGACTAAAATCACTAAAAAAAAAAAATTGTTATTATTACTTATAATATTATTGATGCTACAGAAAATCTTAACGGTGCTTAAAGTCTGAGTAAAATATCAGCTTGCAAAAATAATTTTTGACAATGTTCTATGTATTTTAACAAAGCCATGATGATACTGACAACTCAGCATTATCAGTGACTGATTTAGACATAAAAAAAAAAATAATAAAAAAAAAACATTTCACGACGTCGCACATCCAACACCAACCTGCATCTAGTACCATCGGTAGAGTTGCCAGACAATCTAACATTCATCTCTTTAAAATGTGGATGGAAACAGGAGTTGAAAATGCTTGAATGTACAGAAAGATCATGCAACTTTAAACTGATTACACACCCTGGCAACAATCTATTAAAGCATCTATGATGGGTCTTTACATACTACGCCGAATTTTCCTGTTTCCAGTCAGATCCTTGCTGGGTATGATGGGAGGCAGTGAACCAAATCAGCATGCTTTATAAATGGTGACATTCTGCATCAAGAGTCGACTCCTTTGGTTTGCAACAGGTGAACTAAAATAAGTGTAAATTGAAGGGATTACTATAGCAGATTGTGTGTGACTCCAATTTACATCTCCAGCAATGCCAGCACTTTTATTAAGCTTTGCCAAAACATATTTGTGAAAAGAAAGCCTCACTCTGATTACCACTCATGTGAGGCATGATACAAAATCAAAACAAAGGATAAGGAAGTCTGCTGCAGACAGAAACTCTCTTAAACATTCTAAGTGTTTGATCATGTATTTAACACTGACGTGCGCTCTAAATTACTATTACCAGTACAGCTGAAGAAAGGTATATATGCAGATACACAGACCTGTGTGTTTCCAGTGGAAGTGTTAATATCCACGTTGAGGACAGAGGATGTCTCCTTATGTTCAGCCTTGTTATAAAAACTGTTTAAGGATCAATTGCCTGTATGGAAACCTCTTATACTGCTGTTGTAGTTTTACATCACAGTCACTTATAAACACTTGAGCATCATCACTTGACCGTGCACTTGAACTAAGGAAAACTGCTTCTACTGCACAAAAAAATTTGGGTTGAAAGTATGGAATAAACTGTTAAAAATGTGGATGTTTGACAAGCAACATTTCACAATAAAAATTCCTGGATTTTTGCTTTTAAATAGACTTGGCAACAGGTCAAAGATCAAAGTTAGTGATTATTTTTTTACGGTGGCTGTCAGTCACCAGGTAACTGAAACATGTTTGTGCTCTCACAGAGGCAAAAAACCCCCAAAAAACTAAATGGTGGAAAAATACTATCGGAGCAACTTGGTAATTTTTTACCAAGTTGCCCCTGGTTGGATATCGCCACTGGCGATATCCAACCAGGGGCTGGTGGTCAAACTAAAGGAAAATAAATACCCGTGAGTGTCAAGACGCATCAATCACACTAGATACATTTGCATGTCAAAATAAAAAAAAAGACTGGAAGATATGAACATTTCTATGCACAAAATGTACTATATCATATTACATGAACTACGTGCGTTACTTTCTCCGCCTTGTACTTTGAACAGTTTCATGCATACTGTATTGAAGAAAAATGTACTAAGTATTGTACAGCTGATATGTCAGACCTATTGATAAGCAAAGTTAGAATGAAAGCGACATGTATAACATGAAAGTGCATATTATTCCATGCTGTTACATGTTTTCTAATTACGACACGTTTTGAAATAAATGCATCTCAGAAAATCATTGCCTCTTTATTAAATGTTTATTTTCCAAAGAATTTTTAAAAGTTCAAAATAATAAAATGTACATCTATTTGATATTAATTACAAATAATTCTTATGAAATTAAAAAAAAAATACTCTGGGAGAGTTCATATTTAAGATCTAACACCGAGTTAGTGTTACTTAGTGTTAAAAGACTAACTCCAGATAGATATTTGACACTTAATTAGAGTTAAGGTGCCTACTCTTCAAGAAGAGTTAAATTAACACTTTCTGGAGGGGACCCATATAGACACTTTAAAAGTGTTGAAATCAAATCTGACAGAGTTCATTTAGGCCTGCTGGATTTGCTGTGTATCTTGTTGGGCTTCCTTTAGCATAAATTACTGCAACAATGTGTTGATCAGCCCGTGGTTCTACGGTGTGCAATGAAAGCAGGCTGCTTTGATAGTGGCCTTCAGGTCATCTGCATTGTTGGTTCTGATGTTTCATCTATACTTTATAGGTTCTATGGCTTTTTTACCGGCCAATCAAGCACAGTGACACCACTGAAGCAGATTTTGGTCTCTTTGGCAGTATGGGGAGATCCCAAGTCCAGTTCTGGAAAATAAAACCAACAGAAGGAAGTATGAAGTGCTCTGAATTGTTCAGAAAACACAGCGGACCAACACCGTGGTTATATATCACATGGCATCCCAAATCATCACAGACTGTGGAAACTTCCCACCAGACTTCAAGCAGCATAAATTCTATGCCTCTCCACTCTTCTGCCAGACTCTGCGACCTTGATTTCCAAATTAAATACAAACTTTACTTTCATCTGCAAGCAGGACTTTAAGACCAGTTACCAAAAGTCCAGTTTTCCTTAGCCCAGTTAAGACACTTCTGACATGTTCTATGTTTGAGGAGAGGCTTGACACGAGGAGTGCGACATTTGTAACATTCATCAGTGTGGAGCCTCTTGGTGCGCTGACTCCAGCCCCAGTCTGCTGATTGTGGAGCTCCACCAAACAAATGGATTTTGCTTGACAATATTTTGATTGCTTGTGTACCTTTTCCTGCCACTCAATTTTCTACAAATGTGTTGGGATATGTCACTCTATATCCTTCCAGCTTCTTTAGCAACAACCTCCTGTGACTCCCCCTTCTTTACGGGCATCAATAACTCAGTTAATGACTCGAGTTTCACTTTTAGAAACGAGTTTTCCCCACGTATGTCTATGATAGAACCAACACTGAGAGGAACTGTGCACATTCAAACAAACCTGGTAAATTTAAACATGTTAAATAATCAACCGGCCATGATGAAACCCTTTCAGGGGAGCATAAAGCAGACCTGTTCTGTGAGGTGACTTACAAACCAACGTTCTGCCTGCCTCAAACATTTGAAACCCCATACCCATAAGCTATGCAGTTATTCATGGAAATTGTGTGCAAAAGTTCAATTTAGTGACTAAGAGTTTGTGTGTGTGTTTTTCTGTGCTGCCCTCAATCATATGCTGCCTCCATAAAGTGGTAGTCATCCATCAAAACTTTGAGACCCTCCTCCCCCCTAAACTTAGCTCTGCTCTGTCTGGGTGATATATGGACTTTTCTGGTTTTATAAAATCTTGCATCGTGATGCACAAACGGCAAATGAGAAGTTTTGATACAGCAATTTAACAATCCAGCGGCTTCGCATCCTTCTCCCTGACAAGTCTGAGGGAAATTTCATGAAAAGCTGACCTACTGTATGTGGCAACATCTATAGGAGTAACACCTTGTCTGGTTATTCAGAAGTTTCTTCGAGATGAAAAAGCCCTTTCTGGTATCCAGCGCCTTGTAGTGTTAAGAGGTTATTTATAGCTAAGTTGTTTAAAAAGCTCAGCGCTGTCCTGGCTTCCCTCGAAAGCCTCCGGGGGTTTTGAGGAAGGATTACGTCTACTTCTCAAGTCAAACACATTCAGACCACTATGAAGGAGCTCCAGCTATTTTGTTCACCTTTTCAAGGATTGTGTATAGAGAATACGCCCAAGACAGTAGGGTGCGTGTGAGAGCTCTTACATTTTGTTTCCATTCACTCCACCTTTCCTGATCCTGCCAGCCCCCAGCGTAGCAAGTCAATGCTAGTGAGGAGAGTCCTAAAATAGAGATGGAAGGACATGGAGTATGCATTTGCATTACCCTAAGAGAGTGACAGAGCTGGAGAAAGAAACGAGTGAAGAGTAAAGAAGCTGTGCAGTAGTCTCGTCCCTCTGGGCCGTAAAAACTCTCTGATAACATTCAGGCCGAGGAGCAAGGACACTTCTCCTTACAGATGACTCACTGTGAGTACAGTGCAAACAGCAGTGCAGATTGGACCCCAGGAGCAAGGCAAAGATGCTTTTTGACTGCTACAGCTGAATTTATTAGGAGGAACAAAACGGTGTTTTACATACATCAATATTTATAGACAAACTCCATACGCAAGAAGAAGTTGAAATGACCAAAATTGTATCACATCTGAGTGATCCAATTTTCAAATGATTCGGCATGTAACAGCCAGATATATTAGGACCGTTCACTGTTCATAAAGCTGGAACTTTTTAGAGTAAATTAGAAATGTCATCATCGGCAAGTTTGTTGAGCAGCTGTAATCCAAGCACTGCATGTGAAAAAGAGGTGGGAATGTATTGCTTCACCCACTTATTTCTCCTTCTCCATTTAACTCTGAATGTCACGTGCCTGGAAAAAATATACGGTTGAAAATTTGCTGATTTTTTCTACTCTGATCATGAACAGTTAAACAAGATTTTTCCTATAAATCCTCTCGTTGGTTTAATTCTACCTTTACCGCCACATGCAAATGAAAACGGAAAGAAGTAGAAAACAGCCCTACATTCGCCGAAGACTGGGTACCAAAAACAGGCTTTAAAAGTAAAATAATATATATATATGTAAATAGAGAGAGAGAAAATTATATAGCTGTGTATTGTTACAACTGTTTTACACTGTTAAAAAAAACTTATGAAAAGACTGATGAAGATGTACCTTTAAAATTATACCACAAAAACAAAGATTTGGATTTCTGAGTCATGCCTGCAGTACTAATCATTAATACATTTCTCATATGGTTACACAACATAATAACTTAAAAAGACCACAGATAACGGCAGTATTACAAATGACAGTTGAAATATTAAAGTCTAACATAAGAAAATAAGTGGAAAATGCCAATACAAAAACACCAAAGTCCCTGAATTTATCTACTCAAACTATTTCTGAAACACAGAGAAATAACTTCATCAGTGGCGCATTTAACTTTAACCTAAAACAACGCTATTGCTGAGGCCTGAAAATATTTTTCATTCTTTTATAGTATCTTCCATACAAAATCAGTATTAAAAACATTATTTGGTCAGTTAGCTAAAACTGATGACTTATCAGTATGTAACTGCACTGTTAGATTAAGATAGCAAATCAAGGCTCTTTGTAACAGAAAGTATTCATGGTATATTAGAATCATTTTAAAATGACAAGTAAATGGAGCTGCAAGGGGCTTAAAATCTCTCCTCTTCTTAAAAAAAGCAAACACTGCTGATGCACAACATTTAACCCTAATTTACACTATTTATATATAAAATCTTCAAACCTTTTTTTTTTTTTTTTAATTACATGCTATCTCACACAAAACATGAGTTAGTATTTAAGGACCCCACTGGGTTTAATGAGAAGTGACACTTTTTCTCCTTCTTACAACTGCAGCAGACTGAGAAAACCAGGACATGATACCAGCCCCGTTTTCTGCCCTTCTCGCTCCCATTAATTCCAGCATGTGGCTTCAAAAGAGTCTGACCCAGAATAATCACTGTTTTCAAGTCAGGGTCAGCAGACGTGTCCTGTAAAGAAAATCAAGACTCTAGTAAGGCAGCACAACACTACTGAATATAACAAGAGCTCTCTGTGACACTGAGCCAGACCATTGCATTATCAACATGAACTCAACACTATATTAAAAACTTTATTAATTTTACAATTGGACAAAAAAAAATATATATATATATATATATATAATCTAGTCATCAAGCTTATTCTATAATGCCAGTTAAAACATATAGACATACCATATATACACTTTAATTATATTTTAAATATTTTAGCAAAGAATGTTTCCTCTTCAGCATTTTAGCAATTTATGTAGTTTGGACAGCAGGTTATAGTTCTTCCAGCTTGCGTTCCTCTTGTTCAGCAGGTATTTGATAAATTGCTCCTGATGTCTTTTGGTGGTAGATATGAGCAGGACCACAGCCAGATCCAAGCTTTTGATTTGTGTGTGCCCATCTGATAAAAAGAACAGGCGAAAGGAGACAGAAAGAGCGAGCCAAAAAAGAAAACACAGCCAACTCAGCTGGGCTGTAACAACTGGTTTGGATTTTATTTTCAGTTTGTTTTTTTTACTTTCTTTCCGCAACTGCTGCAGGTTTCAGCGCTGGGTAAAAGGTTAACAACTCTGATAAAGTATACTTCCTTGCTAAATCTGAAATATCTTTTATTATTTAATGCTACAAGTAAACTTGCAATGGGAACAGCAGGAAAAACAAGGTCATTGTAGATTTCGTGGTACATGAGGCATTTCAAAGGATGAAGGACAAACAATCGATTTCCCATGACTTCTTTTCGTTATTTAATTGAAAACGTTTCCTCACTTTACATGGTGACAAGATAGCCTGGCCCCACCCAGCCTTGCTTTTCTACTTGAATAAAACCTTTTTTTTTTTTTTAAGCACTTTTCTGATTGTGGACATGGGCAGGTTTAGGCGAGTAGCTATTGTCTTGTAGTGATTTCCTGTCTTATGAAAACCGGTACCGAAAACCGGTACAAAGTCAAAGAGTATCCCTTTGACTTTCAAACCACCATTACAGGTGCGTGGCATTTACTTTAGTCAATGTTTTAAACAGTGAACCCAATAACTGTTAACATTAGAAGAATCTGGACGGGATGGAACTGCGTTCCCAATCCAATTCTTTTGCTTTGGCACCATAGGTGTTACTTTTAGCTGCTTTTAAAAGTCTATGTAACGTTTTGCAATAATTATTTCCTCTGTGTTGACATTTAGCCATTAGTATACATGTAAAAATTACCGTGTTTTCACACTGCATGCAGGATGTACCCAACCAGATGAAACAACAGAATACGCCTGTGGGCTTCTGTCTTGAGACGCTGTTTGAGGAGACATCAGCAGCAGGGGTTATACCTTCTGAAGTCATGGATGACAGATTAAAGTTTCTACAGACTGATGAACTTAAAATGCCAAGCATAAATTTTAGAAAATGCTTCTGTACATCTGGGTTATATCAACTATCAAGGGATCAACAATTGTGACATTTTCTGTTCAGTCTATCACTGGGTTCTGTTTATCCGAGATCGGGTCATGGAGGCAACAGGTCCATGAGGGAACCCCGGACCTCCTTATATCCAGCAACAAGGCATTCCTAGGGGAGATGGGATATGTAGTCTATGCAGTCAGTATTGGGTCTTCCCCTGGTTCTCCAGTGGCATTTTGGTACAACAAAAAAAGAACAATCATTTGTTAGAGCTGATTTTAAAATGTGCACATCCATAGTTTTTGCGATTAAGAAATCTGTCTATGATAAATCATTTGAAACCTTTTTCATAATTGTTGCGATGTTTCTCCTGGTCATGTCTACTGAAAAACAAGTGAGTAAAAGAAAAAAAAAACTAGTTGCATAGGTTTGCAGTTTTCTTGGCTACAGACATATTGCCAAAAAAGTCAATGTGATTAATCCAAAATGGGCACAAAGGATCAAAAGGCTCTAACTGTACAATCACCAAGGATAAAATCATCAAATGCCGCTGGAAAGATTCAAAAATCTGTTCTGAAATTATAAAGAGACTTTGAATGTTGTACTGCAAAAAAGATTTTCCATTTGGTTATTCAAAAAATTTATTTTATCCTTTAATAAAATGCAAATAAAAGATTTTTTTTTTTTTTTTCAAAACTGATCGTACTTGTTTTAAGTGTTCACTTATCTATTGGGTGATACCTGTTCACTTAAAAACAAACATGACGGTTGAACTGAAATAAGTTTAAGTCTAAATCTCCAATGGTATAAATAGCTTTGGGCTCAACTGCAAGACTTGAATTTATGGAATAAATACAGGAATAATACAGGATCATACCAGGAACTGACTCTCCCTTATAAGCCAAGGCTTTCGGACAATGTAACATTGTGAAAAGCTTCGAGTAAAAGTAAAAAACTGTAAGAGTGATATATTGGCTGTTGTGGGTGATGCTGTTTGTAGCCTGGAGTAACTTTGTAAACAGAACATTTCCAAATAAATTGGCAAAAAAAGAAAACAAACAAGAGAAAAAAACAAACTGCACTCCAGATAGCAGAGATCCACAATGAGTTTTGAAAATGACTATAACAGATTGACCATCTGTCAACCACCATCTGCATTCAAACAGAGAGTGGAGCGATGGTTGTGTTTTGTATTATTATAAGGGAAGCCATTGTCTCTCTCCACTCAAAGCATCAATAAGTGGCATTGTACACCTTTGGGACATTCAGATTAGACCATGATTGCATTTCGTAAAGTGCTTGCAGGGCTCAGGTCTCTTATGGAGAGTGGCAAATCATATACAATCTCCAACTTAATTAACCCAAGATTGCTCAAGTACACGGCAGCTATTGTGTTCTTTTCATTCATCAGTTGTCTGGTGTCACTCCGCTTAGATTTTTCTGCATTCACTGAGGACAAAGCAACCAGTACTGCCCTGACTTTATATAATGTTGCCATAAATTAGGTTGTACTTTCATAACATGAAAAAAATATGATCATTGTGGGAAATCCATATGATAAAAGATAGAAGTATAAGTTTCAAAAGATCTCACAATGGATTTTTTTTTAACCAAACGTGTCTTAAATGTATAATATGACCTTCTTTTATCTAGCATCAAAAAGCAGGGAGAAGTCAAAACTGACTGAACTCTTCTGCTCTTCAACAAGAAAGCAAAAACCCACGGTAGGAATTGAAGTATTTTGCCCCCAAATATCATTCTTATAGTATGTCTCTTTGGAAAGCTGGACTTCTAATTGACATTTTGTTAAATCAATTTAACAGACTGTTTGATAAAGTAAATAGAAAATGTTAGAGTATGCATAATGCCAGAAAGCAATTCTCCGCTTTGATGAATGCTGCATACTGGATATTTATGAATTACAAGGCTACATGACTTATTCAGCTGTTCCGTTTAAAACTCGGTTCAACTGGCACCTTACCCACAGCGCTGGATGAAAATATACTCCCTTTGGTGTCACTGAAGGAACGCTTAAGTACATTCCTGAAGTGGCGCTTTAGATTGAATCTGCCTCTAAAATCAAAAGTCTTTTTTCTCAAGGAAATTAGATCTCCATTCAGAATAAATGTCTGTTGTGCTACAACCATCGCAATCTCTCCAGTCGACCCACGTAGCTTTCTGATGAGACAGGAAATGTTGAGAAACCCCTGGAATTATTGTGTCGTGTGCTGATGTTCTGGGTGAGACAGTTTATGCAGTATTTTTTTAAGCTTCTTACAGTCTTTTTAGTCGTCCAGCAATTTTTAATCAGACAGAATCACAACATCAATGTATATTTGCAAATCCTGAGAGGCTAATTGTTTTTATGTGTTTCAAATTCACCAAATTCAATTGTCTTTAAAAAACACCTAACATTTGTTTGTCTAATATTAAACACACACACACACACACCCTCGCAGAGAGCAAAACAAAAAAAAAACACACGAGCATATATCATTCAGCCCAATTT
>CAEGAE010033551.1:0-23989 GCA_903067095.1 Girardinus metallicus | reverse complement strand
AAGGACCGGAGGAGAAACATTTTTCTTAGAGTACTTGAAATACAGCCAATAAAACAGGAAGTACCCCAGCCCTATCAGATGCAGCTTCCGGTTGTCGTGAAAAAGGTCTATTTGGGTATAGGGCCCGGCCATTAGCCCCGCCCCCCGACCCGACGCCGACTTGTTCCGCTAGAACTGGTCTTCAGTCTGAAGGTTCCAGTTTGAAATAAACTATTTGCGCTAAGAACAAACAAAGTGACTAGCATCTCCGGTGTCGCTGGCCAATCAGATTTCAGGGGCGGCCGTTGCGTCATGTGGCCACGCCCACCACCCTACTCCTGCTTATATCTGACAGGTTAGTTTAAAATTAGTTGAGTCATTTAAAAAAGTGTATATTTTCTGTCTTTAGAGTAAAAAAAAAAAAAAAAAAAACGTAATTCAAACTCATGTTTTGGTGGCACTAATGCAAATCTGGGCTGTTTATAAATAGAGTGTGGCATTTTGCAAAGTATTGCATACGTGTATTTTAGTGTGTAAGTAATGTGTAAGTAAGTAATGTAAAATTTCGAAAGTAGTTGAGTGGGGGTCTGTAAATGATTTGATATTCTAATTACAATTTGGCGGTGATTGTGGAATTTGTCCCGCGTCTGTCATTAACGTGGCCCGATTTGATTAGACGGAGGATAATTATTGTTATTTTTATCTACAGGACTTCATAAAATGCTTCAGGACAGATTAAATGCTCTCTATACAGCAGAATACGCGTCGCGTTCATCGCCGGGTAGAAACTTTTTCAGCTTTTCTTGGGAAAATTCTGACAAACAGCGTCAGCAAGTGGAAGAGATCAGAGGTGATGAGAACAGTTACTACCCGCAAAACACACATTAAATACTCCAGTTTGATTGTTTACGAGGGATTTCTGTGGTGGGGGAATGTTTGAGTAGTTGATACGTTTATGATGACAACAACAAAACGTCTTCCATGTTGCTTCGATTCCACCTCAACGCACATTTTCCCGTAACACGCACACACGTCTCCATCTGATTAATCTGGGGGGGAAACAAATTTGACAGCTAAGATTTATTTCCAGCAGTTTGCTGTATTTACATCCAATGTCTTTTTTTTTGCGAGGCAATGTTTTCCATCTCTATTTATGAACCGGTGTTTTTCCCTCAGCTTTGTGTGGGTTTGCATGTAGGTGAATTTCCATGGCCTTATGCTCCATCTGCATAGAGATGTTTGCCAAAAAAAAGCAAAAAAAAAATGATAAGAAGTTCACTTAAGTTTGTGTTTTTCAGTTGCCCGGGAAAGGGTCAGGTTAGCTTCACGTGTGCAGCGCTTTTGCTTTTTATGAAGTGTGTAATTCTGTTTCAACTCTTCAAAAAGCATCACCAGAAACTATATTTTATCCCAGAACCAATCATTTTTTTTTTTTCCAGCACTGCAAGATGGCATATTTGTTGCTTTGGCGAATTCATATTCAGCAGGAGTGTGTGCTCAGCAGCGCGCAGCTCGCTAAGTATTCAGTGCTAAATAGTTTATTACTGGTCCGCTAACTCATCTGTACCTGCCACAGACGCACACATGGAAACACACCGAGGGGAGAGGAAACCTTTGGGCTCTGCTGATGTTGCACCTGCTTCTTGAAAGGAAGGCACACTTTTGAAAAATACCTCACATTTAGAGCTTATCTTTTAAAATAATAATCTACTTAAAAAAAACAAACAAAAAAAAGCAAACAAACATGTAATTAAATGTATTTTTAAGCATTTCTGAATGGAGAAAAGTTTCATATCAGATCCATTGTTGTTGTTTTTTCACCTAAACCAGTAAAAATTTCTCACTGTTTTGTTTAAAGTTCAGTTTTCCGTGCAGCTGTTTGATGTGAAAATATGTTTCCAGTGAATAAATCCAGTGGATGAAAACATACAGAGAAATTAAAGGGTTTTCAGCTCTTCACAGTGGCGTACCTCTGCTTTATGATGGAGATGAATAGAGCCGCGCTGCGACTGTGAAATGCAATCTCACATTTTGGAACTGATGTAGTGAAGAAAAGAAAAAAATCTCCCAGAGTTGGATGTGCTATTAGTGCACATCTTGCTGTTACAGATAATGTCTTCGTCTGATGCTAAATAGTCTGCGTGAGTCTCTTAGAGGTCTAAATCCATTTTTTTTTTAAATACTAATGTTTGTTCCTGTTGCCAAAAGCATTTTATTTTCTGATCCTTACTTAGCTGCCTATGGCTCGCTCTTCAATAAATCACCTTGAAAGCAATTTGTGCAATATCTATTTAACCATATTTGTAATAAGTTGCTAAATGTAGCATTTCAAGCTGCATTAGAATCCGTCACATACATGCACTCACATAAAGTGGCCAGTGAACTCAGTCTGCGTTTTTTAAATCCAAACTGAAAAAATGAAAAAAACAAACCAAAATGGTGTCGTTTTCTACTTTAACTTTGCTTGTTCCTGTGTGATCGGCATCTCTCTGAACTACAGCCACAAAAAAAAGTACATGTTGGACTTGAAGGGATTCCTAAAATAGCAATAGCAACATGCTAGCTTCTTTTTCTCCTATTTAGGCCGCCATCTTGTAAGCATAATACGTTTTATGTCGCCATCTTGTGAGTGTGTCGTAGGGCAATATGTTTAGGTTGCCCTGTTATAAAGTCCAAAACAAAACATAAATTTATCATCCTTGGGAATCAATCATCCAAAAATTATTGGTTTAATCCAGCAAACTGAAACATTTCTTACAATGACTATTTCTACAATGACTATAATGACTATTTTATGTAATAGTCATTAGATGAAAACGTTGATAGGGCCAGATTGAGCTTTAACTTGATGTGCTTTTGCCAATACGAGCGCAGTTTTTTATTGTATGGGCCAAAATGCCATTCCATTATTTTAAGTAATATTTTCTTTCTAATTAAATTTTCTGTGTTAATTTAACAATCCTTAACTCTTTGCTTTCTACTCAGATGTTGTCTTGTTCAACTCTACGTCCGTTCCACATGGTAAACAGACCATTTCATATATATTTTTAACCGTGTTTTCTTTTTCATGAATTATAAAGGAAAAATTATTTAGAAAATCCCCCAATCTCTTGGATAAGTTAAAATAATTGGACATTCCTTTTTGTAGATTTATCGAACATAATGGATATAATGTAACAATGGTGGTTCTGTTCCCAATTTATTCAAAAGAAACTTCCAAATTTCTCCATTAAAAACCCAAATAAATCTCTGCTCTTTTATTTTCTGTATTCTCTCTGAGCCTCCGTCTTCCTTTGAACAGTTACGCCGTTTTAACTGGTGCAGCACCTAAGCCCACACAGTAACACAACAGCAGCAGCAACAGCCAAACGCTCCGAGCCGCTGCCGCCGCCTTTATCTCAATGCTATTGTTGACAGAAGCAAACTCAGCGAGGACGGACGACTCTAACGACACCACAGTTGGAAGACACACACACTCTCTCACACACACCGAGCGCCAGGAAGGTTTCACCTCCTTGTGAGTGTGTGGGCACTTTCTGACATCCTGCATTAAGCATCCGGCCAGGTCTTGGACCCACAGAGATATCTGAGTCACGCTGATTAGTCAGTCCTGCTCAGTTCGGCAAAAAGCAGCCTGGCTGCCGCCTAGTTTATATGCTGTGTGTGTGTGAGTGTGGCTATTTGTGTGACGGGCAGGTAGAATATTAGCCTGCGAGGAGCTAGGTCCTTGTTAGCAAGCATGTGGCAAATGGGCAGATGTAGAGTGACAGAAAGGTTCACGGCGTTCTCTCAGATGGGCTGACAGGAAACACGCATTAACCCAGGAACACACACGCACACACACATGCCGACACACACAAATCAGTTATTCCCTCTTGCTTATCTTGCTACAGCGCAGGACTAACAAACCGTCAGGTGGACATATACAAACAGCTTGTGTCAGTCATGTGAAGGTGTTGGCGTGTTCAATTACATTTAACATTTTTACTCGCAGTTTTTATGACACACATCCGGGGATAAATTGCTTCGTTCTGGAATCTGGGCCTTCACATGGAGGAACGCCTGAACACAAGACACTGCTGAAATTTCAGATGTTAGAAGGCAGGATTAAGTCTTAAAGGGGCAGTGTTATGTGTTTTCCAGGTACATTGATCCATTTCATAGCACAACCAAAGTAAGTATGTTCCCTTTAGTTGTTATAAAATTGCTCTATATATCAAATATGGCTTAAAAGAAATGTAACTTTGTAATTTGAATGTCTCTGCCTCTTTAAGAAACTCCTGTTCTTTCTGAAACTCCGCCTTCAGGAAGTCATCACAACTTGTCTCCTTTATTAGCACTTTAACAACATTTTTACCAGCGTTGCTCTGAGAAGTAGCTCCTATAATGAATTCAGCAGATCCACAGGAATAATTAGCAAGCAGGTGTTTGCTAATTGCTGCTGGCTAGTCCGAAGGAGCTGAGAGGGGAAGTCGCAGAGGAGAGCTGCTCTGTGAGGCGGAAGTTCAGAAGCTTGGAAACTGCAGCTTTGTCTTGAAGGTGGAGCTAGCTCCTCCCAGCTGAACGGTTGCCATGGGAGATCAAAGGATTTCTCAAACATGGATGGAAGAATCAAAGTAACACTCCAGGTATATTTTTGATGAGGGAATGACATCATGGCACGACCCAAAGCTCAACAAAAGTCGATCGTACATGACACTGCCCCTTTAAGAGTCAGATTCCAGGTATAAGAGACATCCCTGAATAGAATTTTGATGATTTCTGTTTTTGAGTGTCAAGAAATGGTGAAGCTCTGTGTTGACATAATGCCTTTGAAAGGAGTTCAGCAGCAGACTTGCATATTAACACATTACTTGGCTCGTGGCGTTGTACCATCTGTGCCCATTAGAAGCTGTGACATTCCTCCCAGAGGCCTCAGAGAAACGGTGACAAAGGCAGAGGAGTGGCCGAGCCGAGACAGAATCTGGGAGAGAAATCTCAGCGAAGTCTGACTGTCACCCTCCTGTCTGGCTGTGGATCTCCACGGCTTTGGAACAGGGGTCTGCAACCTGTGGCTCCGGAGCCACGAGCGGCTCTTTGGACCTTTAAGAATGGCTCTTATAAAGGGACAGTGTTATGTAAAATCCACTTTCTTGAGTTGTTTTTATAATGTTATTCCCTCATTATAAACACACCTGGAGGGTTGCCTTGACTCTTTCATACATGTTTGAAAAATCCTTTAATCTCCCATGGCAACCACTCAGCTGTACAAAACGCCTGGGTGGACTGAGAGGAGGAGCTTTATCCTCGAAGGCGGAGCTAGGTCCACCCAGGCGTTTTGAACAGTTTGATGGAACTTAAAGCCTGAGACTTTAAATTCCTGCTCTGTCCTTAATGTCTTCGTCTTGGTAATTGTTCCCAAATATTCTCTAAAAAGCCTCTTAGGTCTTCACAGAATGAGTGTGTGGTTTAAATTCATCTTATGCAAGCTCAATCTATGCATTTTCAGATTAGGAAGAACCATCTTATCTAAAATGAAAGAGGCTATTGTATGTGTATATTAGGAAAAAAAACTATCATTTTGTTTTTCTCCACAATGGTATTTTTATGTGCTTCATCTCATTGCTGTGTTTTGTTTTTTTTTCCTTAGCACCATGCCATTTCAGCTTAATCACACGGCTCTCTGTGTTGACTGTGATAATTCCCGCTAATACGGACGATTGTTTTCAACAAACGTCAACAACAATGAACCCGCTGCACACTACCTGGATTCTGGACAAAAGATGACATTCTGTTGTGCAGCGATAGAATACGAATGTGTGAGTGTTATTTGCTCATTTCAGCTGGATAATAAAAGGTTAGTCACAGATTGACACCAAACTACAGTGCCTTACAGAATTGCTCATAACCTTTGAACTTTTCCACGTTTTACCTTGTTACGACAACAAAACCTAACGCCTCTATAATGGGCTTTCATAGAAACACAAAGTAGCCCATAATTGTGCAGATAAAGGAAGTTGATAGGAGGTTATAATTTGACATGTGGGACAAGCAGGCCTTTACTCCTCAATGAAACATTAATGAGTAAATGAAATGCGTAAACATAAATTGTTTTTGTCTAGTGTCTGGTGCAAATATCTTAGTACATTTGGGATAAAACAAAACTGACATACAAGTAAACGTTCAGCAAGATATAGGAGCTTGTTTTAAGTGAATAATTTCTTACTATTGATGAAAAAGTAGATTATTTCACTTACAACATGGGGAAAAGTCTTGCTATAAGTGAAATAATCTGCCAATTGAACTAGTACTTTTTATTGACTTAAAAGAAGCTCCTACATCTTTCTGAAGAGTTACTCGTAAGTTAGTTTTGTCTTATGTCAAGTGCACTAAGTTGTTTTCACTAGCAACTAGACCAGAATATGTTTTTGACATTTATTCATTTCTTCTGCAATTATTTCACATTTTAGAGCCGAAAAACAAACTGAAATTCATTTTTTCAGGAAAATGTGGAAAAACTTTGGTTAAAATAGAAATAGGTGGTGGAAAATATCCACAAAACATCCGAAACCAGCATACCAGGCAACAAAATCGGTGGGGGGGTGCTGTGGTGGCGCAGGGGTTAAGCACAATCCACATTGAGAGGCCTTAGTCCTCGATGCGGCCGTCGCAGGTTCGATTCCCGGCCTGGTGACCTTTGCCGCACATCTTCCTACTTTCTCTTTACCTACTTTCCTGTCTGAGCACTTTCAAATAAAGGCCAAAAAACAAACTTATAGATGTAACCACTGGATTGTAAGTAAATCCAGATTCGACGTTCGCAGATGTGCCGCCTGCCGCATCGCACATTTCCCCCCGTCTGTCCCGTTGCACCGACGCTTGAAAAGCTCCAGAGTCTCGTCCGTCTTGGGTTTTGGTCCAGAGAACCTTCCAATTTCACAGAGGCTTACAGAATGGTAATGCGGGCCGGCCGCAGAGGAAACCGCACTCTTAACCCAGGTGGTGTTTGAGTCGTGCTTTTCTCCATTAAGCTTCACTGAGAATAATGACCCTGATCCCCACTGATGCTGTTGTGCTGCGGCGCGGGTCAACAGGTGCAGCTGGTGCAGCTTTTCCACACAGTGGGAGGGGGGGAGTGATTGTGTCCACCTGAAATTCACAGAGTTGGATAAATATTAGTCTGAACGCCAAAACAAACAGAGATTACGCTTTTAGATTATAGATGTTTTCTCTCTATCTGCTCAGAAATGAGAATACAAACATTGAAATAATAATAATGCACCGTGTTCCAAATTATTATTTTCTCCGATTTTCTCAAATGGTCAATGCAAATGATGGTCAGTATAATTTTCAAGTCATGAACTATTGCAGTATAAATCAAAATTTACTCAAAAACCTCCCAGTATTTTTTTTCAAAAATAAAAACCTCAAAATGCACTGTTCCAAATTATTATGCACAGCAGATTTTCTAAACATTTTGTGGATTATAAAGAACTGCAAACGGTCATTCTTTTAACGTGCAGCATTAAGCGGTCACATGTACTGAATTCAAAAGCTATTTCAATCTGGAGAGACTCAGACAGAGAAAGAAAGCGATTAAAAAAGTTTATCGACAAGTAAATGTTAAAGTTCTTTGGCGTTCAGGACCCGGCCGGGAACGTCGAGCTGGAACTGCAATAAGCTTGATAAACATTCCTGATGCAGCATGGGAATGTAGTTCCCCGAGGCCTGAACTGGTAGCAGAGGTCAAAGAAGGATGGGAGCCGGGAGCGGAAGGTGGAGATGGGGTGGAGGTGGATTGATCACAGCTGGTAAGCGGAGGAGGAGACCATGGAAGGTCCTTATCAACTGGAGCTCGGTCGATGATTGGTCATGACGAGGCTTGGTCCAGTGCTGATAGGTCCAGGGAGATGAGAGGGAGGCGCTGATTTATGAGGCAGGTGGGGCGAGAGTCTTCCAGTTTGAATTTGCGCCTAGGCATTCAGCTTAATCCGAAGAATTTGTCTAACAGAAACCTTCCTCATTATGCCTTTGTCTGCACAAACCCATCTTTGTTCTGAATCAGCCACAAATCTCTTCACAGAACGATAACGCTAAAGTTTTCGTTAAATATCTAATGTTTTCATGCCTTGTCATATGGCAATACACTACCTGATGATTTTCATCAGCAGAGATCCTTTCACTTTCCAATATTGTTTGAAACCTGTGAAGTCGAATCAGAGAAAAAAAAAAAAAAGACATGCGCACTGTGTTTCACACGGACCTAAAAGAGGGACGGACAAAGAAGAAGAAAAAAAACCCCGGAAAAATCCAAACAATGAGGACAGGAGTTTGATCAGAGATCCTGGTCAACTTGTGCAGATCTGGATAAAACTGAATCTGTAGACGGGCGGAGAGGCAGCCGGTAAGACAAGCCGTACCGTTAGGAGATCGGACTGCAAGATTGCGCATGTTTAGCTTTGCGATTGCGCATGTTTAGCTTTGCCGGCTCATTAACGCTAATTAACAGCAGCGTCTGAATTGAGGCGGTGAAGTTTGGCGTTGACTGATTTTTATGATCGAACTGATTGCTGTATTGTTTAATAGCGGACTTGAGTGTTAAGTTAAACTATTAATTAATTTAGTATTATATTAATAAGAATAACAATTTAAAGCTATTTATATTTATAAAATAAATGTTTATGATTAATATTGGGAAGCAAATGGTTATATATTTAAATGAATGTAAAAATGATCTAATTGTAAATATTACTATGAAATGTATTTTAAAGTTGGAGAACTTAAGTTTAGTTACTTGTTCGTTTAACTTTAATCACTTGTGGGTTTGATTCACTGTGGTTTGTTTAGTATTATTTATATAATTATTTCCTTTGCCGTTTGAGTGAAAATTAATTAATGTAACTTGCATACGGATTAGTAATTATTTGTTTTCTTTTGGGTTGTTTAAAGGTTTTTACCTGCTTCTGGACCATTCATAAACTTGTCCTGACACTACTGAATAAACGGAGGATAAAAAAGAAGAAAACTGCTTGGTCCTTTGAGTAAAACCCTGTTTATTAAAGTCTGCATCAGTTTATCCATCCCTTCTCAAGTGGGGAAGCTGCACAAATCAGAAAAGAACTTGACAAAACCTGAGGATTGCTTAATAATGTGAAACATCTTTCTGAAGATTTCCTTTAATTGAGCTCACCTGACAAACTAATCAACCAGCTCTCTGAAATTAATTATAGTGATTCAAAGAGCCCTGAGACACAATACCATCTATGAATTTAATAGCACAATAGAAAATTAAATCTTTATGACACTTAAATCCAATCTGCATAATAATTTGGAACGCGGTGTGATATTCATGAAAATAATAAATGTCCAACAAAATTAAATGCAGGGGGAAAAAAATTGTCCGGTGAAGGAAGTGACTTTATAATAAAATGAGAACTTTAATTTGCTTATGACATTTTCTGTCTTTGCTAATCAGCTCTAGCGCTATTACGATTGGCAAGAAATATAGAAATTAAGAGGCAAAAATAATGTTCAGCTTAGTATTCACCCTAGTGATAAGAAAAAAGAATAAGTTGCTGTAAAGTTGTCCTACATCTTGACTCTCTGTCAAAAGAATAGCTAGTTAACCACCTCTTATTGGACAGTTAAATTACTGGTTGAACATATGCAACAATGGCAGCAGAGAGCTGAGAATTAGTAAATATTATGTGTGATTTGGATCTTTTTTACATAACCGATTTGATGATGACATTTTTGATTAACTCTTTAAGGTCACATGCAAGGTTTTCTTCCTGCATTTATGATTTAAAAAAAAAAAAATCTGTTTTTATTAGTTTGGACTGACTTTGACAAATTAGGAAAAAAAGCAGAAGGCAGGGAGCTAAAGTTTCTCATTCACAAGTTAAGCGAAACAAAAATAAACTTTCTAATTAAAACAAAAATAAAAAGCTACTGATCCCATTTGCGAGATTTTTCCCTAAGCTTTCACAGAAACACATTTTACATTAAGTCTCAGCCGCATGTGGCTCTATACACCGTGGTTTGTTTGCCTATAGCCACAGGCACTGACATTTTAAACAGTAAACAAACATGATCTGGCTGGTTGATTTTTATTTATTTTTTATTTTTTTTATTGACTGAGCTCCGTGGAGGAATACCACCTTGGCATTTTGCATATTTTCCTGCTCCTGTGTGTATCAAGATCCTCTTTGCTTCGGCGTTTCCATGGGTTTCTGTTTGCTCCAAGTGACATTAATTTAAAAATCAAAAGCGGCAGAAAAGAAGGATTTTTAAACATTTTTATTAACTTATTGCAGGGTCTCAATCACATTCCTCATCACATCTAAAGTATTTTAAAGTACTTTTGTGAAACTGGCCTGGGTTTCTTGAGGCATCATCTTTTTGTTTCACTCGCTTTAAACGTAAATTATTTCCATTTTTGACATTTGATGCACACGCTGAACATCTCTGAGCTTCAATAAGGTCATATCGAAAGGAAATCTAAAATGAGACATATATATAAAGGACTTTAGTAAAATGCTGCATATGCTCGTTCAGTCATGAACGTCTCTCCTCTCATTTTCTGCGTCTCCGTGTCCGCACAAAGAAATCTATAACTTTTCCTTTTCTCAATTTGCCCACACATTGCATCTGATTTTTTTCCAATTTAACCATGCACCTTTTTTTATTACAGTTCTTGTCTTTGTCCTCTTTACTTCACTTTTATATACCTTTCAGGGCTCTCTGGTCCAACCTTCCAGCCATTCTCCTTTCTACCTGCTTGATTTTCTGAGCACTGTTAGAATATGGAAATGTTTTTTCTTTCTTTTTTTTTGAGGCTTATGACTTATTCAAAATGGTGGTGTAGTTGGTGAGTGACAGCATAAAAAGCTATGCGGTGGCAGAGACTGATAACAAATATGAACATATAAGCCCCCAGGAGAAGACGAGCATATTTTAAACTCTGACCTCAGGCAGTGTGGATGACTGGCACTGAACCGTGTTGGATCCTATTTCTCAGTACACATCTGACAAAGAAAGTATCTCTGAATTGTTGATTAAATGTAAGCAGAGATAATACACAGAAAGCACAAATAAAGAAGGTTGCGTACATTCACCATATGTTCACCATAAATCTAATTGGTTTATGGTGAACATACAAGGAAGTAAATAAAAAAAAAACAAAAAAACCCCCCGCAAGACTTGTAAGCTACAGCTCATTTAGGAACTGTATAAAAAAAACAACAACTTTCTTTCTGTTGGTGCTACCTGATTCAAGCTCAGCTGTTGAAATATGCAGATTTGAAAAGGGATGAAAAATAAAAAGAGCACCAATTCGTAAAGTTAGTCAACAGCAATTTCACCTGTGTAAAATGTAAACAGGTTCACATTAAATCAGTGACACTCAGTGATAGAAAACTTGTAGTGAATATGTAGCTACACTGTTTGAAAGTCCTAAACACAGAAAGCACTTATTAGCTGCTAAAAGTAGTTAGCTTGGTAGCTTAGCATGCCAGTTAGCATAGCCTAGTTATTGAAATTGCACTCGGACCACAGGGTTTAAAGTCTTTCCAAGATTCAAGTTTCAACTTTGTGTACAAGAAGCAGGTAGCTAAAAGCATTTATTAGTTTGTTGCTGTTTTCCAATATACATACCAGTTAATATGTTATTTACCCTAAAGAGTACTGCTATAGCCAAATAATGCACTTATTAACGGAGACCACTAGTGAAGGGCATTCTGAGTAAATACAATCAAAATAAACTCGGGAGTTTAGCGCTAGCGGGAGAAATGCCTTGTGGTCTTCTACCAAAGACAAAAGAAAAGTCCTACAACTGCTAAAATCTGACACCACTCCATTGTTATTTACATTTCGTGAAGAAGGAACTTGCGTTCAGTGACTTTTGCGTAGTTTCCTGCAGTGGTTTGTGGTGCAGCGCCACCACAGGCCAGGAGGTGAACAAGTTTTTCAAAAGTTTTTAATTTGTTTGACAGTTGAGTGTGAAAGCGAACCAGCTGAAAATGTAACTAATGTTGAAACTTTGGTCCGCAATCAAACCGAGTCTACGGGACTGTCAAATTTGAAACAGAGCAAATTGGTAAAATCACACTTTATCTGAGAGACTGAACAGAAACAAAAGTCTGTGCTTTTCTTTTCAAGTCATCCTGGATGTCACGGCAAAGTACAAATACTGCTAATCTGTTGAGGTATACTTTTTACAACATTCTACAGATATTGGGAGCATTAAATTTATGAAACCCTAAAAAATTATTTAAAATAAATAGTATTTTTTGTGTCGTTTGTGAACTTGTTTTATAACTTCACACACAGCAGAATCAGTGTTTCGTCTTCAGTGTCTTGTCATGTAATTGGGTTAAAGAGTTTCTAGTTGCTGTAAGTTAAGCTGTTTATCTTCTTTATTATTTGTGCTCCTAATTATGTTTCTGATGCACAGACACACAGTAGCAACTGTTTAAAAAAAAAAAACACCCTTTTTCCCTCTGAGTTGTTCAAGTTTCTAGCCGTCAGATAGACGAGGGGTTTTCAAATCTATGTCTCAGATTAACTCTGAGACACAGTTATACAGAAATGGACAGCAAAGGTTGGTTGATTAATGAACTCTTGGGTTTGAATGTAATACGGTTATAAACAACATTTCAATCAACACCCTCTGGGGTTTTCTTCTTTATTAAAAGCCTGGGACAAAATACGGCTCCGGATTAGGCGGGCGATGAAGAAATAGAAGCTACAGCGATTTGATCCAAAGCCAGCAGCCTATATGTGCCTCCAGAGACAGACGAGTAAACCTTCTGTTGTCTCATTTCACTATTGAGTAACTCTTCTCCTCACCAGCTGCTGCCGTGCAGTTAAATACCATTTGGCCTAAAAAAAAAAAGACTATTTCTCAGCTGTGCATCTCAAACAGAGAACAAACACCAAACCCGGATTAACACAATGTTTATCGAGAGTTGCAGTTTCTCCTGTTTGATTTCCCTCGTGTTTGTTATTGCTCCCCAACTGGTCTCCTTTACCGCTTCGGCAATAAACCAATCACGAAGACACACGCGAGCCGGTGAACTCTCAAACCCACGACCGTAGGCTCCTCAGCTGATTTGTCCCGCTGAGAATTTTTTTTCTCCTCAACTCTCACCCTTACACTCCCACTCCTTCATCCCTTCTAGAGCCTAATTAATTGACCTGCTTGAGCCAACTTCGATATCTTTCTGGCAGACTAGACATCGAAGTTGGCTCCAAAGGAGGCAACCATTCCCTCTTGGTCTGGTCTTTAACGTATGTCTTCCGTTACCTTTTTCATGTGTCTCAATGTGGTTTTTCTTTTTTACATAGATTCTTCCATCAACCATAAAGTTGGGCAAATTGAAAGTACGGAAATAAGTTTGCTTTATGGAAACATGCCAAGTTTTGGTGCTGGTACTGTTTGGGTTTTTTGCAGCCACATGGAAATAGATGTATTTCGCGAAACTGCAGTGGAAACACTTTTTTCACAATATACGAGTCAGGTGACCAACAGCCGGCTGTTACTCCTGGCGAAAACCCACGAAGAAGACTATTTCGTTTTGTTTTTCATGGTTTGTAGTTTGTTTTTTGTACAATGTGCAGCTGGTTCCAACAGAGCTCTCAGCATCACACTGTTCAAGAAAAGTTGTGAGTCATTCCAGCATGTTGAATCCATAGCTCTACATTAAAATGACCAACTACAATTTCCAGAAAAACGCTGCATATGTAGCCACTTCGGGGGCTTGTGGCTCCAACGCCTGAAAGGCGCCGACGTCTCCTCTGATCGGCTGATAGATGATGAGCGCTCGCACCATGAGTTAATTATGAATATACCTCATATAACTGTTTACATGCATCACTGCCATAATTTTTAATAATTTATAGTGTGTAGAAACTTATTCGTGTGTGATATTAAGACTTTTTTTTTTCACTTTCATTTAGTCATTAATAAAACATTTTTTAGCATAAAGCAGCCTCATACCTTCTGATTTATGTCTGTCGTGAGTTTTTAGGGTTCTCTGCAGAGGCGTCCTCCACAGCAGGGCTGTTCCTTTGCTCTTTTTCTTGTCATATTTTTTTTTTCCATTTTGTGCTTGCTAACAAAACCCAGGCCCTAAAAGAGCAAAGCAGCTTAAATTCGACTGGAAGCCAACCAGAAAGATGAGCGTGCTAAATAACATTTCAATAAGTTATTTTAACTTATGTTTAACAATCAAGATTAAACAGATTATACTTTTATTATTAAAAAACATATACAATTGAAAATTTGATAAAAAATGTATTTAATTTTTTTATCTTTTACATTTTTTTTTTTCTCATCATCCATGGCATCCACTTTGAAAAACACTGATCTAAAACGTCTAATATTTCCTCTCCGTGGTCTTGGCTAGACAACAAAGTGAGCTGAACAAAAGAGTACAGTACTGGAGACAGGAGAGCGTTTTTATCCCATCCTTTGCTCCGTTCCGTGCACGATGTTTTCCCAATGAATCTGCAGATTACCCCCCACCCCCGACACTTTTCATATGCAAAGACGCAGCCCACCTGTGCTCCCTCTAAAAACCACAAAACCATGTTCTCATTCTGTCGCTCCACACACTGTAATTACCAGGCAGCGAAGATCTAGTCACACTGCTGTGTGCTTCACTTGCATCACTATCAACATTCCTAATAGTCAAGTTTTCAGAGACTTCAATGCTTTGATAATGAGATGGTAACAATATGATTCCAAACAGCGACGATTATTCATAGTGGGGAATGTGTAACATCGGAACGTGTTACTCACACTGCCTGCCGTTCAGATTTTTACAGACTCAAAATGACAACATACCTTGCAAATGTTTTCACCTGTTTTTTTTAACCAATGTATTTTATTGGGATTTCATTAATTTGAAGGAACATACATGCGGTTGAAATCTTTAAGGATTCCTACGTTTCTTCAGAAAGACTCTCGCTTGGCTAGATTGGATGGAGAACAATCGGTAAAAATCCCTTTTTTCTGTTTTGTCACAGCTAAATTATGACGAATATTTAACACTGGAACTGGAAGACATTTTAAATATCCAAAATAAATCAACAAAACAAAAAATAGAAGGAATTCTGAAGTCTCGGTAAGCAAAACTGTCCTTCAAAAACATCGTCTAGTTGAGACAAAAGCACCAGACTGAGAGAAAAAATGCTAAATCGTGCTAATGGAAATTATTGTTATTTAATTTATTGCGCCATTAACTGATTTATTGCAACAGGCCTAGTTATCAAAGCTGAAAAATGCATGAAACACTTTTCATATTCTTGTTGGAGAATAAAATCCTATCTCTTTACTATCCTATGCAACTTTGTGCTTAAAGGCCTGTATCATGGTGACAATTTCCCGCGTTCTTGATGGAGTTTGGCCCTGTATGAAGTTTTGCTGAGAGCCGCAGCTCTCCAGCGAATTAACTCAAGAGTTTTAGCATTTCTGGTAGTCTGCCATCAAAGGTCACGAGAAAGTTTTTGCAGCACCTTTCGGCTAATTACCTGGTTATAAATGTGCTCTGCATTTAAAATTTATATAGCTGTCAAATGACTGGCAGTAGACCTGACACTGAGGAGTGACTGAGCAGATGGAGGCGCAGACAGACTGATGGAGTCGGCGTTGGAGGGAGGGATTTGAAAACAAATGGGATCGAAAAAAAAAAATTGGGTGAGGTGAAGGGGAGACAATGTGAAGGTTGGCGATGACAGACTGATTAGAAGAATGAGCGAGATAAGTGGAGACGGAGACAAACGGTAAGCTTTCTGTCCTACTTTGCTTTCCAAAGAGGACGGCGCAGCTATTTGAACATGATGGACTGGAGGAGAAAAACAGCATAATTAATTAGGGAAATGGGACTGATATTGATATTTTAAACTCTCAGACACGCTGTGTGCCCACACCGCTCCGATCCATGTTTTATTAAACGTGGAGAATTTCTGTCAACAATGTTCAAACGCAAAACACGCCCAACAACTGCAACATGCTGTTCTACATAAGTGTACATTGAAGAAAATATAATAATACTAATAATAACAATAATAATAAACATGTCTAACATTTTTCAATACTGGTACTGATTTAAAGAAAACATTAGTTGTGTGTAATAAAGTTGAAAGTCAGTGGAAGTCATATAAAAAAACAGCAAAACCAGAAGATCAAAATCTTCAATACCTATTTTTTTCTGATTGTACAAGTATTTTCATAATGATAATAATAATAACTATATATATTAATGATATATATCATAATTATGATTTTCTATAAAATACTAGTCTCAACCAAACAGTCACACTTATTAGCCTCTTGGCACATCTTTTAATCTTACCAGCATGTGTTTTCTGACTGGAAGAAATATTAAACATTATGTATTTTCCAGGAACACTTTATAGCACAATCAAATAACTATGTCACTTTCAGTTGCTGCACATGTCAAACATAACTTAGAAAAGAAATTTGACTTTGCAATTTGAAACTGGGCCTCTGTCCCTTTTAAGAATCTCCTGCTCTGTACAAGACTCTGCCTTGAGTATGTCTGCTAGGCTGTGCGCTAACAGTAGCTGTTTATGGTGTTGGACGGCTCCTAATGACCCCTTTCTATGTATATATGGAAAAATGTTATTTCAAAATTTATAGTTTAATTTTCTTTTAATCTTCTGAGAGATTACCCTTTTAATCATTAATAAGAAGCACAATGCTTGATTGAATGAAAATCGTTCTAAATTTTTGGGCTTAACTGTAATTTTTTTAAAAAGGGAAACTTAGAAAACTACTTAGTTGTTTTTTTTTTTTTGTTTAGTTTTTTTGGTAGGTATTGCCAGCATTAGCATTTCAGGAACCTTTTCATATGTTGCCTTCAAAACATATGATAAAATGACGAGCGTGTACCACTTATCTCCAGCTTATTACCAGCATGTGACAGCGTGGGTTCGCCCGTTAGCCGTTTTACCTTTATTTCCGGTGAAAATGGAATGCTAATCGCAGGATGATTAAAGAACGGGCAAGGGAACCTGTCGGTTTTAAGGGAGCCGCAACCGTAAAAAAAAAAAAAATAAATAAATAAATAAAAAGAGGGGAGGCATCAAAAAGTGAGATAAATCCTCTTAAGATGGTATTAATGTTCTTATGCATACTGATAGCCGCTGCGCATGCGTGTTTGTGTGAGAAAAGAGAGACGGTGTAAGAGTGCTATAGGCTCATTAGGCTGCAGGGTAGAATAAATACAGGTGCCAAGGAGGAAAAGGGAGGAGGAGAGATGAAGAGCGGCTGAATGCGTATGAGGAGTTGAGAGTATAAATATGTATGTCTGGGAATATATGGGGCGGAGGGGGCGAGGAGTAGCAAGCAAGAGTGAGGAAGAGGGCTGGAGCAGGCTGTGGATGAGGACAGGCTGCGAACGGATGATTTCTGAGATTTAAGATAGAGCTTGAGATTGAGAAGTCTGCCGAGTGTAACGGAATGAGGAAGTAAAAGATGGAGGGAGATAAAAAAAAGGAGAGAAGAGGAAGACGAATTGGGATATAAACTCGGGCAGAGAGATGAGGAGGGAGAACGGAACACGAGTAAAAACCACAAAGTAGAGAAAGGAGAACTGGAGCTGAGAGAGGAGATAAAACGGGATGAAATCAGAGATTGAAGGAGGAAATGGCGAAGGATGAAGGATGTTTGTCCAGCACATCCCACAGATGCCCTGTTATATTAAGATCTAGGAAACTTGGAGGCCAAGTCAACACGTCAAATGAAGTGTGCTCCTCGAACCATTTGGTGTTTTAATGAAAACATGTACATGGTCTGTAAGAAAAACCAAGGCTTAGCTAGGTAGTGCGTGTTATAAGAAAATGTCAGCGGCTGGCAGAACTAAAGGTCGGGCCCCATAAAATCCATTTAAGTTTTTTCCAAATTCCACTTTTTCTATGTTTGATTTTTCTTAATTCCATTTTAACCATATTTAATAAACCAAAAAGTATGTAATTACGGTGTGAATGAAAAAGAAAGCTGTTAAATTAATAGCTAGAGGCGAACATTTCCAATTATTCTGTATCACAACTATACCAGACTGCTGTGGTATAACAGAACTTTGGTTTTACAAGATGTTAAAAAATGTTTCTCCGTCATGTTTTTGAAGAACTCAAGCCTTTTGTGCAAAACTAAGAAGCTCCTTTTTAACATGAAAGATAATCTCCCCTTTAAAAATGCTTCAGAGTTGAACACAACAGCAAAATACTTGTAACATGGAAAAAAGAACTATATGAAGAAAAAGCTTGAAAAATACTTTTCTTAGAAAAGAGAGCTAGCTTCTTAAAGAAGAGCTAGCTTCTAGAAACATAGAACCTAGCGCTTTGTTTGAGCTAGCTTCTCAAACATACAGAAGCTTGCTAGCTACAATTAGCTAGCTTCTGCATGCTGTATGTTCTTAGCTAACTTTTCTAGCTATCTTTTCTGTTTCTGACTGGTGGTCATATATTTGTGGCTCCAAACTTACAGGACAGTTTTCTCCCGTTTCATAAAACCCGCTTGCCACGAACCTTGCACTATGCTTCAAGTTATTTCTTTTTAGGGGAAGTTGTTGATGTCTGTGAGTGTTTTTCGCTGTGGCTGACTGGTTTATTCTGTCTGTGTGGAGAGAAGAATCAAGCAGACGCAGAGCTGAGTCCCATGTAACCAGGTAATAGCGGATACAGGAGCTGCAGAGGCCAAATCAGTACAGAAATTACTGTATATTCTTCCCTTATCACCAATACCAGCTAATTCTGTGAAATTCACCTTTTTCCACATGGATTTTATTTTGTTTACATAAATATATAATGGTTTCCCTGAGGAAGATAGATCAAGCTAATCCAGTGGGTTTCCCATAGTATACCCTGGTTAGCATTTCCCAGGTAAGTGGGGAAAAAAAGAAGGAAGGGAGGATAGAACAATCCAAGGGCCATAAATACTTTTATATGAACAAATATGTATAGTTGGAAATGTAGGTTGGAGGGACTGACGGTTTCAGTAAATACAACTGAGTGGCATCTGTAGCCAATGAATTGGAAAGGCAAAGAAGGAGCCACACACTCCCACTGTCATTTGCACAAAGAAGCAACACAGTGCGCAAATATTCACAAAGAGCAGACAGGATTTAACTTTCATCAAACCAAGTCATCCGCCAGCACAACATTTGCGCTCAATCACAGAAGGGACTTGCAATTATGTGACATAAAATGTAATTTTATGCAACTGTGTGTAGTGAGGTGTACAATATGGGCAGATTTATATATAATATATGTGGACATGTTTATAGAAAGGGCAGCTAATCTCTTTAGTCAGTCAGAGCTCATTCGGTTCCAAATCTAGAATTAAACATTTACGCGTTTCTGGCTTAGCCATCGACCACACACACACACACAGTATGTCTTTCTATCTTCACAAGGACTTTGCATAGACTTCCATTCATTTTTCCTTCCTTTCTATAGCCCCACCCTGATGCATACCCTAAACCTAGCTAGGACTAGAACAAGCCTAATCCTAACTCTTCTTCTTATGGGTCCCGTAAAGAGTAGTTGGTCCTCACAAACCAGTGTTTGTTGGAAAAATACGTACCTTACAAGGTAAGAAATTCTAAGACACACACACACACCCACCCAGGCATACTCGCATACAAAGAGCACATTTTAAAAATTTATTTATTCTCACTCAGTCCTCGCACACCAGATGTGATGTGATTTTTAAATTGTTCATCAACACCCTTCGCTCTTGTGCACTTCTTTATGTGAGATTTTTTTTATGCTAATGCAATTCTTTGAAAAGTGTACTCCAGATGAGAAAATAAAGATGCAGATAGGGAAGTTGAAAATAGACTCAAATGACACCTTAAATTAACTCCACTGGGCTATTCAACTTTAAAGTCTAATTAAATATTATCCTTGGGTATTATCATTCTGGTCTCTACACTTTCAGTTCCTTGCAAAAGTATTCACACCCCTTGTGAAAATATCAAACTCCTCCATTTTCTCACTGAGCTGCTATTGCCGTCTGAAGAAAAGCACCGCTCCCGACAAAAAAACAAACAATCAGAGATAAGAGGAGGGTCTGAAAGCTGTCAGTCTTGCATGTACTGCTCAACGAGCTAATGCCGAATAAACACCTTACTGTAACAGGAAAACTGTTTATCCACCATCTTCAGTCGTCAATTTTACACCATCATCCTGGAGTTGTAGGGTCTTACTGGACTGGAATCTACAGAGTAAACACAGGAAGGCTAACTTTACCTGAGTTTATGTGTTTTTATTTCATTTTTTAAATCATATTACGTTTGACTACTGTAAATTTAGACAATGTCAGCTTATAGCTGTAATGTCAAAGCAAACGAACATGAAAAAAGAGCACAATGGGAATGGGCCATCGGAAGAACACTACTTTCGAAGGATGCACATTTGTGCTCTAAATATTTCTCTCCAGAAGGCTTTGAGTCATTTGTATGAGCAAAATTGATGGATATTTATTTTTCCATCTAAATTAAGTAGTTCTCAAATAAAGTCTATTGCTATAACTAATTGTGGATTAGTGGATAGGTTTATCCCGTCTTCCACAAAAAAAAGATTTGTGATTAACACTTTCTTTTCCCCTCCTGTCAGTTTTGTTGGGCAGCCATATGTAGGTTTTCCAGTTGCACCATGTTCTTTCCATTTTCAAACAATCAACTGAAAGATACTCTGACATGTGCAAAGTATATGTCTTCATAGCATAACTTTTGGCATCTTCACAGCTGCATGCTGTGTTGTTCAGTTTCATGATGCTGTTCGTTTGCTCTAATGGCCTTTAATAAACCACTAATATCTTTATGGAAAACCTAGATTTGAAAAGCAATTAAATTACACAAACTCTTCACTATTTAGAGGATTTCTAAAGGTAATTTGTTGCACTGGAACTGTTAGAGTTATAACAGTAAAGAGTAATTTTTATGAGAAAAGAGAATGACATAAAGAAAAGTCAGCAAGGTTCTTTTGACAAGACCAAATTATCATTGGATATCATCTCAAGTGCGCATATTTATTCATACCATATCACAGACACCTTTTCTCTTCCACCTTTTATATTATCACTACATTCATCTTCTGCACACCTCTTCCAGTTTCACTCCTCCTGTATCCCTGAAAAGAAGAAGAAGAAAAAGAAACTTTCATGGCGATACAGTTAGCTTCAAGCTATCATCTCTACAAAGCCTTGTTTTCAGTTGCATGTCTGTCTCAGAAAAAGCAACTGGCAACTTTGCAGTTTTTCACACCTTTTGACTGATTTGTCTGACAATTGTTAAATGAGACGGATAGAAAATTTCATTTGTCTCCATTTGAAAAGTTTTGTTATGGAGCATATTAAAAGTTCACAATCATAAGAATGACTTTAAAACATCTAGATTTAATTAGATACAAGCTGTTTCTCATTCATTTTTGTTACAGCTATCCCTATGAATCAAACATGACTAGATCAGTTTCATATAAACCTTTTTTTTTTCAGATAGTCAACAGCAGAATATTGGGCATAACGAGCAATTTTTTTATTTTTTTGAGAGAGCCATCATTCAGCCAATCACAGCTAGCTCCTGCTCCTTCATAATCCCAGAAAGAGGAATAGTGCCTTAGGGGAGAAAACGCTGCATGCATAACTGTATGTGTGTGTTTTGCTGAGCTAGAAAACACTTGAATTTCGAGAAGTGAATCCGAAGTGTGTTTTGATTTGACTAAATGTAATCCACTTCTTTATCAGATCCAGACACTCTGGGCAAAAGATGCTCTCTAAATGTCAGGAGCATTGACAACAGAAAAATGAAGAAAGCCTTTTAGAGCTTTCACTTCAAAAACAAGCAACTGTTTCATGAATAGGAGTGTACAATTTAATCATTTGTTTTTCTTTCACAGTTTTATTCAAACTTTTAACTACTCATGCACGTGGGCTTCTAACAGCTTATGAGTTTTTCCTTTTCTGTTGCTGCTTTTATGTTTAAAACCATGTTTTTTTTGTTTTTTTTTTGCAATAATCTTGTCTCACTCTGATGTTCATTTCGACTTCGTTTTTTACGTCACTTAGAACATACCCTCGTTTTTTTCTTAAGATTAAATGATGAATAACATAATTTTTTTTTAAACTGTTTCTTTAAGATGCGCCTGTATGCGTACTATGTTTACACATGCATTCCACATGTTGATTTAACCATTACTTGTTCAAAGGGGACATTCTATGGCTTCTTTGGCGTGATGGTGACTTTTGTGGGTCCCTTCCCAGGTTAATTGTTCTGACCTGACAGAGACATGCCTCTGAATTTGATCCTGCCTGCCCTCATAGGTCAGTTTTTCAGTTTCCTCTCTCACTGGTGAGGGTACTGCAGCATTGACTCAGCTCCCAGGGCGGACCTCAGAGAAATGACACAGTACTCTCTTGACTTTTCAACTGTTAGTGTAAGCAGTCAGCGTGGGCATGAATGTGCTGGGAAACCTGGGATGGAGCCATGCTGGGAAAATATGTGCAGAAAAGTGTAGACAGAGAAAATCAGCCACCAACTAAATGAGAAGATCGAATAGAAAAAAAGAATATTGCTTTGAAGCAGCAACATTAGTGAGCCACAGAGAAGCTTCCCCCTTTTTTTTAATCACACTTTCACATGTATAATTAAGTTAAAAGAGCTTATGTTCTAAACGATTGCATTATCACTGAGAGGCTTCAGAGGGAGGCACGGGGGTGTAATATTTCTTTCATAAAATGCCTCTTTTGGGAACAAGCAAAGCCCCAGACACAGACCCTGCCAACTTAATCTGCTGTTAGCATGGAAAGGGAAGTAACAGCAAGGTAGCAGGCAAATCCTCAGCATTCAGCAACAACGTAGCTCGTGTCTATATCAGCTGTTCAAGAAAATCATTTATTCAATTATTCATATTCTTATTAAACATCCCAAAACGTGTCGCAGTTTCTGTGTTATTCCAATGTTTTTCTGACTGCCTGCCAGCTTAGTGTACTCTTCCCACACCCGAAGCCACTCACTTACACCTGCCCTCCTCCCTGCATGAAACGCTGCCTCTTCATGAGCATTTCCACTCCTTCTTACCAGGCAACAGCAACTAATCTGACCGCTTCCTCAGTCTATACCTGGCAGTGGCCACATCTCCCTCATCATTCTCCTCCAACGACAACACGCCTGAATCACTAATTCTCCCTCCTTCTCCGCTCCTGAATCTGCTCCAGCGGTCAAAGCGTGTGTGGTAAAGTTTGACACATTTTTCTGGATGGGCTTGAGGGGCTTTTTAGCCTTTGCTAACCCGTCACGTATCCCCTCATTTCTCTCCATCTCCGGTTAGCTGAAATAGCGCTATTTATTACCTCAGAGGAGAGAGGCGGGTGACGGAGGACTGAGGGATTTCATTGGATAAGCCCAATGTCCGTCAATAAAATCAATCAATGGGTTATCGCGGTCGACAAAAATTATTTTTTTATATTCTTCTTTTGTTAAAATATGATAGCCTCAGGCCGCCTCAAATATGTGCATTAATCTATACCCCAGATGGCCACTCCTCACCTGGACAGGAGTTCAAAACGAAAGCTATTGATTGTTGCTTGAGAAAATCACTTTAAGCATGGAAATCGTTAAATTCGCAACACTTAAAATAGCCAAACTTCTAGGTTATACAAACGACTACGGGAATTAATTAAAAAACAAATATGACAACCCTGGGCTGCACAGTGGCGCAGTTGGTAGAGCTGTTGCCTTGTAGCAAGAAGGTTCTGGGTTCGATTCCCGGCCCGGGGTCTTTCTGCACGGAGTTTGCATGTTCTCCCTGTGCATGCGTGGGTTCTCTCCGGGTTCTCCGTCTTCCTCCCACAGTCCAAAAACATGACTGTCAGGTTGATTGGCCTCTCCAAATTGTCCCTAGGTGTGAGTGCGTGGTTGTCTGCCCTGTGTGTCTCTGTGTTGCCCTGCGACAGACTGGTGACCTGTCCAGGGTGTACCCCGCCTCTCACCCGGAACGTAGC
>CAEGAE010033549.1:0-36821 GCA_903067095.1 Girardinus metallicus | reverse complement strand
ATCCTTAATTTTGAGTAACCCCTTAAGTTATACGCCCCTTCTCTTTCAAAAACCAAGCTCTGTATGAGCTCAGGTAGAGGTTTAGTTGATGCCTTAAACATAATCTGTAAGATGTTTTGGATAAATGCAGAAGGTAACATTTCAGGTGAGAATTTGGGCTCACTCAGGTCTCGGGATGAACAGAAGAGGAAGGGGGTCTTGCTCAGAGTAATACCTTTACTTTTAGCCTTGCACTATTTATCTGATGTGACAAACTAACACAAACTTGTGTTTCAATCTAATCTGACCAATTTTCCTGTATACCTGCACTTTGTTCATACAGCAATTTCTCTTGTTAATGCAGGACGAGGAAGGGGGCGTCGCATCTGATTGTTGGTGTTCGTAGCAACTGTCGGTCCACAATGATATACACTGCTGTACCCTTCCCATTATGTATTGATTTATATTTGATGTCTTTCTTGGTATGCTTTATTGTTTTTTATTTCTTAACTTTGATACTTTGTCTTTCAGTTTTTATACTTACTGTAACATCAATTGCCCATTTGGGACGTGAATAAATCTGAATCTGGGACATGACACTTTTGTAGAACTGTTATTAATAAAAAAGCCTGAATGTGACGCATCAGTTTTCGTGCACTTTACTGCGATGCACTGTACTTCATGTTGCTCTGTCGCATAAAATTCCAATACAATCTGTTGAAGTTCGCAGCTGTGGGAGGACAAAATGTTCCAGGCGTATGAATATTGCAGCCGCTGTAAATATGAGGTGAGCTTCTTCCACCACATTAGCACCTTGTCTACATTCTGCTCCCAGTCAACATGTCATGTAAAACTCAATCTGTCTGGTATTTTCTAAACCTCTGGAGGCCCTGGGTTCTTAAAAAGCAGACGCTTTTTCACCGTGTTAAACACGGCAACTTCTTTGGAAATGCCAGGACTACAGTAAAGGAAACGCACTTGCTGCAGATGACACTTACACACAGAACATGGAGGCCCACTGCTCCCTCTGTGCGCTCCTGGTTGGTGAAATAGTCTCTGGGGAACTCATGGATCGCTGCAATGACACAAAAACAAAAGAAAGAGCCCGAATAAAGCCGAAGTATTCAGGAGTTTTACAGTAAGTAGTTACTGTACACGTCAGGGAAAAGGGATAAACAGTCAACTGGTTGGGAACATTTCAGTGAACAGAAGCACCGCAGTAATTTTCAGAGGAAAGACTACAACAGGAAAATGTGTGGAGCCACTTTCACTTTCATGAGAGAAAAATAAAAGAAACGCAAAGGAAAGGTTAACACTGATTTGATCATTTTCCTTGTAGATTGTAATTATAAACAGAGACAGAGAAAAGGAAGAAGGAAGAGAAGAAAAGAGGAAGAAGAAAGCTGTGGAAGCCGTCATGGCTGGATAAAAAAAAAAAACAGACATCAGACGCAGCAGATGTTCTGCTCCCACATATTTCCCAACAATTCTGACTTCTGCTTCATATCTGTTGGTGGTCTTTGGTGGTAAGTGCTCACAGAATCACCTCTCTGATGACGATGATAAATAACTATTCATGCTGATGACCTTCAGTAATTTTACAAGTCTGACTTGTTACCTCATTATATATTAAAGAAATTAGCTTAGTTTCCATGACAAACAGGTTCAACCAGCGCTGTGTTGTTGCACCTAGTTGTAACAGAGGCTCCCACGAGGCCAGTCTGTTCAGCTACCATGCACATGGCATCAGCTTTAAATCACAAGTTAAAAAAACATTAAATGTATGGAAAACATCTCAGTAACCAGACAGAGATTGTATGTAAACTATAGAAGTTCAAGATGACTGTATTGATCAATTTAACCTGATAGGTTGTGCTTAAATAATAATAATAGTCACAATAACAAAAACTTCCATTCAGCCACCTGTGACAATGTTCACTCTAGTTCTGTCAAACACACGCAGTGCCTATAAAAAAATTCACCACATAGGAAGTTGGTTTGTTTTATCCTTTGTGTTACTTTTACAAATCAATCCTGACCATCAATATTTGGCTTTTCTGAAATAAATAAATGGCAAAAACTCTTCAATGTCAAAGAAAGAACTGAGTTCAGAGAAATAATGACAATTACATAAAATATTTACCTTAAATATTCAACCCCCCCTTCAAAGACCTCTGTTGACCTAATTCAACAGAGGTCCAGTCAATCAATTCTCTCACAATGAGTGGAAAGGAGATCAGCTGCATGCAGTAAGTGTGTCTCCAGTGATTGTAGTTTAAAGATAGAACCATTCACTGGTTAATCAGTATTCCAGGCCTACAGCATGAAGAAAGTAAAAGAATACTCCAGGCAAATCAGAGAAAAAGGTTATTTAGAAGTAGAATTCAGGGCATACCTACAAAAACGTTGCTAAGGAAATGAACTTCTCCTGGAGGTCAATGTCAAGTTTATTTATGTAGCACATTTCCAACAGAAAGAAACGCATTCACTTGGGTTTACATATTGAATGTGTCTGTTTTCTTTCTCCGTTTCCCTGTGTGATAAAACGACAACCAGCCTTTGTGTTATCACCAGAGCCCATGTTAGAAGAAGAGGCCATGCTTAGTAGAGCTGTCGGATGGTAGAAACTCTGGTCTCGTGGCTCCTCTGTGTTCCTCTGAGAACATGGGAAATGGTAAACACAATTTGTCAATAGTTTTTTTTCAACTGATATTTGTGTGGTATGTTGACATAAGTAAGTTACATCAGTGAAGTGTGTTATTTTTTTCCAGTTTCAAAACTTTTTTTAGTTTAAAATAATTTTTCTTTTGAACAAACTTTATGGACACAATTTAGCTCCATACAAGTAGTTCATTCATTTGCAAATTATGTTGGAAAAAGCAAGGTTTTGATACGGTTCAAAAAGAATTGCAGCTATTAATTGGCCAGGGATTAATCAATAAATCTGACTGAAAGATTAATTGCTACTCCTCCTTGCCCAGTAGTTTGAGAAATACAAGAATTTAGATCAATGGATGGAGCGGAAGAGTAAAAGCTGGATTCAGTCAACTTTCAAATCTTCATGTAAAATATCCGAGTCCCTATACAGACTGATGTACAGAGTCTCTGTGCAATAGTAAATGTTGAGCTTTCATGTGACGACATTCACACTTCTGGAACATTTGCATGCTGTTGCAGAAAGCTCCAGGAACATAAACACTGCAGGGTTTCCTCCCAGTGTATTATAAGCCTGGCGGGCCACCAGGCTTTACTTGGCCCCCCACCAAGCTAAGCATTGCTCATTTATTTTAGTTTTTTTTCAATGTTTGCATTTTATAATACAGTTTTAAAGCATTAATCTCCCAATAACACATAATTATCAAGTGATCTTTTCAAATTTCCTGTCAACTTTAAAAGAATTTTAACTCAAAAGCACGACGGGCCGCTGGATGAATGACTGCCGTAGCACCCAACCACCGGGCTTAGCAAGTTTTCTGGGGTAAACCTTGATCTGGATCATGTTCCAGAAGTGTGAACTTTATTTATCCAACGTCATCAGGTCATAACACCTTGGCTTCCTATGCATTAGGAGATGCTCCCAATCGCGGACACTTTTTCAACAAACATTTTTATTACGTGACGCATCCATTCTCGTCTGGTATCAGCAGCCAATCACAACAAGCAGAAATGTGCTGCATCTTCGTGTCATCATGTGTGTTTTCCTGTTGAATATGAGCGTGCATCGGAGTAGGCAGTTAAAAATAGCATCAGCCCACTGTCACTGTGTGTGTTTGGGATTTGCTTGGCTCACTCTGCACCGGGAGGCTCTGTGTGCTCTTCCTCCGCTGTGTGTCTGTGAGCTGAGTGTGTGCCCTTGTGCAACGTGAAGGCAACTCGATGCGCAGTGACATTCTCCCTTCCCTGTAGCCGAGAGCTCGTGAGTCAGGCGGCTGGAGCCTCAGCTTGCCCTGTGTGGCCCGAACACAACACGAGGCCGTATGCTCATCCAAAGTGACAGGAGCACAGAGAGAGGAAAAGAGAGAGAGATAGAGAGAGAGAAAGAGAGAGAGAGAGGCGAGGCAGAAAGGGGGAAGGTTTGCAGTCAGACATGATGTAGTGCTGCCAAGGAACAAGTGATGAAAGGAAGGAGAGAGAAAAAATGTGAATGGAAAGGAAGACCTTTGGCACGCATGTATCTCTTTTATTCACTGAGTCAGGACTCAGGCTTGATATACTCATCTTTTTTTTATAGCACTCAAGCACCACATTTAAACCAGCGATGTGATCTATTACTCTGCCGATACGTCCAAAAAGTGAAACAGTCAGTGCTGTTATTCCGTTTCGATCCCCTGCTGCTGATGGGAATATTTACTGCAGTTCCTTCCACACCTGTCAACAACTGTTTTAGTTTTCTGCTGTTTGTTTTCTGGGTTTATTATTGCCATTTAGGTCTTGGCATATGGTTATTATTACTAGTTGATATATAGGTTCATTCCTTTGTTTCTTTCCTATTTTTCATGTTTTGTCCCCTGTGCATTTTAGCTTGTTCTCTTATGTTTGGTTTAGACTTTTCCCTTCTTTGATTTGCAGATCCTTTTGTGTCCAAGTTGAACTCCTTCTGCAACTGAATCAGAAATATCACTTGATAATTATATGTTATTGAACGATTGGGAGGTTAATACCTGAACACCAACTATAAAGCCTTAAAAAAGGCAAACAAAAGACTTAAATAAATAAGCAACGCTTAGGGTACAAGTAAAACCTGGTGGCCCGCCAGGCTTATCATACACTGGGAAAAACCATGACAATAACGCACAAAACTTAGTTAACAGAAGAAATTTTTTCTTTTTTTTTTTTTCTTTTTTTTACAATGCTAGGTTGGAAGGAGAAGTTTGGAGGTTTTATACAGTAAGTACACATATTGAAAAAAATTTATTATATTAATTTATTAATAGCTTTAACAACAATATGCAAACATCTTTCTAGGGCTAAACTCCTTAGCTTCTACTGTTTATACCATCTGAACATTTTTCAGCACATGCATACAAAGTGAGACACACTTATTGGTATTTAAACCACAGCAGAAACGATGGAGGACATTAACGGCGTCTTCACACTTGAGAGTCCAGTAGACTCGGTTCTATTGAGGACCAAAATTGCTGCATTTGTTACATTCCCAGTTGGTGTGGTTCGCTTTCACACTGCATTGTGTCAAAAAAAACAAATTCATATGTGCAGGGGACATTTATTTTTGTTTTATTTTCAGTGTCCCTTTGACTCTGTTATGAATTTTTTGCCTTTGGTGGCTGTTAATGTTCAGGTTTGCTTAAGGTTCAATGAGGCCCAATATTTAAGTTTTATTTATTTAATTTTGGTTTAGTTGCACAACAGTCCAGCAACAGTAATCTGTTCCAAGCAGACATCGTTTGCCCACACAACTTGTGGAACATGCAGCAGATAAAATATATTATGTGCATCACCGTTTCTGGGCTCTGTTTTCATGCTCTCCTGCAGAGCATGAAAACAAAATGACGAGCTGCCATAAAGTGAAGGTGCACTGGAATTATTCGGTAATCCTGCAGCTCAAGATTGGCATTGCTGGAGGATATTCCTAATCTTTTTTGAATTATACATATATTTTTTTATTCTTAAATGTGTCAAATATTTGACAAGCAATGACATGCCGTTGTAATTTTGCCTCCTGCTCATCACAATGACCACACACATCTTTGTGCGTCAGCTTATGCCTACTCTTGAGAAGTGATACAGATAGATGCAAAAAACAGATGTAGCAATCTGGTTCAGGTTAAGTAAATCACATTGTGGGAGCAAAGTCATTACATTATTCTCCTAAAAAGAGGTAAACTGATGCACCTCTGACAGCGCGTGGGGCACTTAATGCCACCTGTCTCGTGGCCTGTTTCAATGCATCAAGTATAAAGCTGTCTTTCAAGAATGTCTGCACTCTGCTAGTGAAGTGTGTCGCAGAGCAAAGCGCAGCAAAAACACATACAGTTATTGGTTACAGGTGTATAAAAAGTCCATTTAAATTAAAAACAAGCAATGTTTAGCTTGGGGAAGGTAAGGCTGGCACCCAATAAGGTAAGGCTGGCTTATAATACACTGGGAAAAACTCTAAAGTTGTCTCAACAGCCAAAGTAATCTGAATATTTACAATTCTTTTGCAAGGTAAGATATATGCTGAATGAATGTGAATACATCAGCATCAGACATACAGAACGGGATAACAATAGTTTGAATTTCAGACATTTTGGTCTTCACATATAACTATTGGAGCTGCTTGTAAAAGAGAACTGTTTTTCAATCTATTTATAGATTCAAAGCACAACATCAGAACAAGAAGTGACAATGTGTATTCAATCCCCAAAGCATCTTCATTTTAAAACATCCTGTAGTTCTCTTCAGGGCATTCTGTAGCGAGGTCAGTGCTGTAAATTGCTGCCTTCATTTAGTTTCTATGTGATAACAGTATCAGTGTGAGGAGATGATTTAGCAATTAACACAGTCAGTTCTAAAATCCCTGTGCTGAGCTTGCAAGACAGACCCGAGTGGAGCCTCTCGTTACTCCACAGTCAGCCCCACCTCAATCTACACTGCTACCACCCCCGGTGCTTATATAATACCCCCAGCATTACATAATCATAGTGTGCTCCTAACAGAGGCAGAGGTTCACAAAAGGAGAGAGAAAATCCTCAAAATCCTATACATCATTAACGGGACCGAGCACATTGCTGTGCTGCAGGAAACGACATAAGGCCTTTTTCTCCAGAAATGACAAAGCATCTTTTGTGTTGGTGAGATGCACACATCTATCACCGACTTTCTTCCTTGTGATGCTCATAGGTCTTGTCTTTCATTTCCTGCAGTCTCTGTACTGTACTGTTGATTTCATTTAATTGTCTCCGTTTTGACCTGTGCTATTCTTGTTTTAAAGGTAAGGAGGATGCTGAAGGAAATTCATTTGATCGATTCGACAAAAGTTGATATTTCGCAATGTTTGTGGATGAGTATGAGGCAGCAGTTCCTCCACAAACATGTGTTATGAGATTGAAAACCAAAGAATATTTGATCAAAACAACCCCCAGGCCATGAGAAAACTCATTAAATACATAATATGAGAGAAAGAGAGGTGGGGCAGAAAAGCTAAAGGTTTTGCATAAATGGCGAAAAACGATAATGATGGATTCAGTTACTAAAGTGGTGTGAAAAGAGTTTGCCCCCTTTTTGCATTTGTAAAAACACCGCGGATTTCCACACAATGCTGCCGTGTTTCAACTTTCATTTTACACGCAGAAAGTTTCATTTAAGCAGAAACATTTAAGAGCACGACCACTCCGCGTGGATTTTATTGGAAAATTTCAATTTTCCCCGTTTTCTTCATTGAGATTTCCTGCTTTTAACTGAGACGGCTTCCGGACCCACCATGTTGACCAGTTTGTCAACATGGTGGGTCCGGAAGCCGGAAATATTGTAATATTTCAATATTTCACTTGCTCTCTGATGTGTTTCAGAACATCAGAGAGCAATTGAAATATTACACACACACACACACATATATATACATCCCCTTCTGCCCTGTATTAAAAAACTAATTTAACTGTGGTTTATCACACCTGAGTACACTGTCTGTAGCCACACCTGTTCTCAATCAAGACAACTCTTAAATAGCAGCTACCTGACTGAATTACACCAAAAGATCCTCAAAAGCTAGACATTATGATGAGATCCAAAGAAATTCAGGATCAAATGAGAAAGAAAGTAATTGAGATCTATCAACCTGCTGTACCCATACATAGTTAGAACAAAGATAAGTAAAATAACCAGTGAAACATGCAGAGGAGCGTTACCTACATTCCATTCCAAAAGAATTGTGGAGAACCAATCGTGCCTTAATTAGTTGAAGAATCTGAAGGACATCGCATGTCTGTCCTGTGTTCTTCCATCACTGTGTGGTTTGGCTCATCCACAAATCAGACTGCAATGAACAAATAGGTCTGCAGAGCTGGGGGGGCTGACCTTCCCTCCATCCAGGACTTGAACAGGTCTAGTGCAGTGGTGCCCAAAGTCGGTCCTCAAGGGCCGGCGTCCTGCATGTTTTAGTTCTCTCCCTGGTTTAACGCACCTGGATCCAACGTCGGCTCATTAGAGGCCTAAGAAGAACATTGAAAATCTGAAAAGGTTGTTACTACCACCAGAGAGAGAACTAAAACATGCAGGACACCGGCCCTCCAGGACCGACTTTGGGCACCACTGGTGTAGGGTTTAAAAAAATTGCAACATCCCTGCAGAACCCACACATCCTGGAGATATCTTTACTCTATTACAGAGACAGTCAGTTGAGCTCATATCATTATGATGATGGCTCTATCAATGCAAGTGTTAATACATTTTATGGTTTAAGTATTAATTTTATGTTAATGATTAACACATTAGCAGTCATAGCTAAAATAAAAATAAAAGCTCGCGACTGCCACATTATTTTAAGTGCACAAGTGCAAAGTGCTTAAGTGCAACGCTACTGTTCAATTATGTTACTGTAATCCCACATACCACTTCCACAGCACCAATGCCAGCAGTAACTTATTTATTCCCACAGATATTCCTTAATGCTCTCCACGGCCTGTAGATGTTGATGCTTAATCTCTGACAGTGTGCCGCCCCGAGAACATTATTTAATGCACACATTACGCCCTTTCGTACTTCTGAACTGAGCAGCCAAACACTGAAACAATGGGTGCACAGCATGTACATGTAAACAGCAGCTAGTCGGAGGGAGAAACATGATGTAAGTTTGAGATTCTCGATCCTGTGGCCTTACGCCTGCTAGTCGTTAACAGTTCAGTGCATAAAAAGGCATGCAGCTACACTCGCTATACACGTACTCCAGCATATGGTTGTATTTATATTCTGCCACAAGTGCTTACAAGTTTGTGGGTGGTATTACCTAACACGTCAGCCATCGTCAGCAGGAAACTAAAGAAGAAAGCAAAAGTATGACGAAAGGCTTACCCCGAGTTCATCTTAGACAACAAGTAACATCGGGGCTGAATAAATACTGCCCTGTATTCATTAACAACAGATTAAACTTTGAAAAGAACCAAAGAACTGAAAGAACCGCAGTAATCAGTTCTTTTGCCACGTGTCACAGTTGCTACAGGTTTGTTGGGTTAAATAGGGCTATTGTTCATCGCAAGACGCTCCTTAGATGTGTTAAAGACTTACATTAAAATATCATATCTTATATTATTTACTGTTTTATTTGAAAAGCATGGTTGCATGCGAGATATGCAGTTATAAATGTCTGCATATTTATGACTTCTGCTTAACAGTTTTCAGACAACCTGCCTCAAGTGAGCAAAATAATCACAGCAAGAAGGTTCAGATTACATCGGAGTGGATGTGCAGTACTGATAGAAAACAATATAGTACAATTGTTTACATTTACTTTTCCCATAATCTTATTGAGATAAGGCTAACGCCACCAAGTGAATTCTGGAAACCTGTGATCAGAAAAAAGAGCTATAGTTACACAGTTATAGTTAACTTTGGTAAGTTAACTAAAGCATACAGAGAAAACACTTACTAGAATCAATGTAGTTTGAACTCAGTTAGATTTAGTTCAAACTTTATTTATGAAAATGACAAAAATCCTTAGTGAATGCCAGATCAGTGATAAATAAGAATTTTGTTCTTGAGGATTTGTTCTTCTCTTGGTTTGGATTTCTTCTGTTCAGCTGAGATCTGCATTTCTCCTGATGAATCACATGTGCTCTCTGAACTGCTGCTGAATGATAATTTAATTCTCCAGTGTCTTCTGGTAATGGTTGTTGTATAACTGTTACACTTTACCTGCAGGGTTTCCATCGGTGTATCATAAGCCTGGTGGGCCATCAGTGCTCCCTTTACTTGTGCCCCCACCAGGCTAAGCATTTTTTAATTTTTTTTAAAGTATTTTTAAAATGTTTCCATTTTTTAAGATTTTTTTGTTGGTGTTCAAGTATTAATCTCCCAATGTTTCCATAACACATAATTATCAAGGGATATTGTCAAATTTTCTGTCAACTTTAAACATTTTTTAACTCAAAAACATGTCTGGTTGCTGGATGAATGACTGCCTTAGTCACCGGGCTTAGCATGTTTTCTGTGGGAAACTTTGAACTGTAAGCAGCTGTCCCCTTTTTTTATATTTTCAAATTATTTTGTACAAGATATGAGCAGATTAATGGTGAGAGATTTTAAAATCCATGTCTGCTGTTCCAAGAAGTGCTGGTCAAGGACTGCTGGACCTAATAGACTCTCTTAAATTTGTTCAGTGCCACCAAATTCATTGGACTTGGTTTTATCCCACAGCTTATCTGCTCTTATATCTGGAAATTGGTGATGCTTTCTTTTCTGACCATATATCTGTTTTGCTTGAATTTATTTTTCTATGCAGAGCTATCAAATCAATTTAACCTAATTATTTGATTACGGCAGTACACATTAATCAACATTACCACAATTCATGGCAGTATAAACATGCAGGAATTAGCACAACAGGAAACATTTTCATATTAACACAAGTTAGCAAGGCATTGTTGTTTTTTGTTGACACAAAAAACAACAATGCAATTCACAGGACAGAGCACATTTCACACAGTTCTATTAAAAGAAGAAAGAGAAAAAAAAACAATTGCACAAGAAATAACCAGTAGACAGATACAATCTAAAATCAGGATATTATTATTCAAAAATAATCAGTAGACATTCGGAATGGGTACAAAGCTGGTTTGATTTCAACCAATGCTTACGTTTCTTTTTAAAAGTTGCACAGTTTTAAATACAAAAGATCAAATATGAGCCAATGAGGTGTTTTCAGATAAGTATGTGGAAACCTGAGGAATATAAATGAGCCCAAAGAGCAAGTTTATGACAGACAGGGAAATGAAACCTAATGTGTGTGAGTGTGTCTCAGGCTCATGCTAAAGGTTACATGGTAATACTGGCATTTAATCGATGTGTCAACAAACAGAAAGCAACTAATCTGATTACAACGTGTGTTTAAAAATCACTTAAATTCTACAAGTTCAAATTCAATTCATCCTGTCGTGTCTGAATCATGTATGAATCATAGTGTTGTTGGACATGATTGGCCAAAATACTAAAACTACCAATATCTGACAATAGTATTATAATGACACCCAATATTATAATTAAAGTAGTGTGTGTAACAATCTTTATGTAGATTAATTTATCAGTATCATACAGCAAAAAGCTGTTTGGGCTCCCAAGACGTTCATTTAGCTCATCAAGTGTTTCAGGTTGATGTCCCAATATCACAAGTCTAAATAAAAATAAAAAAAAATCAACAATATTTAATGATAGTCTCTCATCAAGTATCTGTGAATAAATTTTACATTTTGACAACTGTTGTAGTGGGTTAATAACCAAACCGTAACCAAGTAAAGGTAAAACAATCCTATTTGGTAATGAATGTACAAATGTGCAAACAGAGACGGGGATGCTTCTAAATTGCGGACTTCAGATCAGACTCTGCAAAAGAGTCTCAATGATAAGTGGCCGGTACGGGAACAAGGAAGCAATGTTCAAACTAAAATGAATGGTTTACCTGTCAGAGGTGGTTTGCCAGACATATTTCTCCTAGATAGTTGAAAAGTTTCTATTTAGGAAACCCTGCAGATTGCAGATCGACTCACTGACTTGCAGCCTTCACTCCTCCTAGACCACAATCGCTTGTGTTGTGTTGTTGACTTTATAGCAATCCCTCGTACCGAGCATGCATGTAGCGACAGTGAAGAGAAAAACTCCCAGATAAACTCATGTACGATTATTTTTGATGTTCATGAAAGTAAAAAGCTAACAGCAGGAGAGGGAGAATGATTAGCTGATGGTAGCATTATTTCAGCCCTATGCCCTCCCTCAGGAATAACGCAAACTAGAAAGAAGTAGAAGACGAAAGTGATTAAACAAAAGCCTAAGCTGATACTAGCATAACCAACATGACTTCAGAGACAGCCTAGTCTCAAAAGAAATGAGTTTTGTTGAAAGTAGACAGTGTGTCTGCCTCATGGACTAAAACTGGAGAGGAGTCTAAGAACTAAAGAATCTTCCTCCTATTCTACCTTTTAAAATTTCTCTCTACTGTGGCAGTCACTCAGCATGATCATCAAACGACTGTCTACAATCATACATGCTTATCCCGAAGGAGTGAATGCTGCAAGTCAATGACTTGACATAATCTGCTGGGTTTACTTAAGACAGAAAACTTTTTAAGCAGTCCTGAATATTAAACTGAATATAAGGCACAGTTTGGTAACTAAAATCATTTGAAACATATATATGATTGAATTTGTGGTGAACATTTTTATATTGTGTGCATGTAATTAAATAAGCCTGATTGAGTGATTTTCACCAAACTTTTTCTCCACAACAAACTGAAATGATCCAGATGACATCACATCATTAGTTGTGAATTGGCGCTATTCAGATATTGAAATGAAATTAAACTGGCCTTTTAGGGAGACTCGAACCTTAATTGGCTGGGATAGGAGAGTTTGACAGACAGAGAGAGGGGAAAGTGTTTTTTTTAACTGAGATTCACCTGCAGGACTGTACAGAGAAGGGAACTCTATATAAGATGGAAACTGAGAGGGATCTTCTATCACCTTGGAAAAGAGGATTTTCTCTTTGTCCATAATTGTTTGATCAGTGGTCAAACAGGACAAGCAGAACCAATACCTGTGAGACAGTGTTTGTTTGATGCCCCCAAAGTGGTGGGCAGGTCTGAATCTGGATCGTTTATTCACAAAATGAATGGATCTAATTCCTAAGCATTTCTTGTGCTGGAGATAACGCTGCCAAACTATCCCCCACTGCAATACAACTCAGAGCTGATCGGATAATAACAGCTCATAACAGCTAGGACTGCATTCGTACTCACATGTTGCCATTTTGTCACCAGCATAATACAGTTTGTAGCCATGTACTTAAAAAATTGTATAATCTTGTACAAGATTATATTGTATAATCTTGCAGATCATACAATATTTTCAGAGAACTTTCTTTTTTGTCTGTGTTTAAGAATATTGGTTTTCATAAGTGAAGTTGGTGACTGAGAATAAGATCATGAAGGACCTACAATGTTTTTTTGGTTCTGGTTTATGATTTCAGGGTTTTAAAGTATTCCATACATTTCTCCTGTCACTGATTTTGTGTCAAAAATCCAAACAATACCATGCTATTTTTTGAGCTATGATATTCGACTGCTAAATGAAATCCCGTTACGTGATAACTGTGACTAGTTTCTTACTGTTTTCCGCATGACTTGTATCTGACTGACACAACAGGCAATAAAACCTGGAGATCAGTTAAAGGGAACATGAAGCACTGTGAGAAGACCGACTGTTTTACATTCGAGGTATAATCAGACACTCCAACAGCATGTGAGTGTGTGCCTGTTGCTTAATTGCAAACACATTTGTGAAAGTAAAATGCTCCTAAAAGGGAAAGGTTGTGAAACTGGCAGTACAAATGAAGAAAAGATGGTACGTTGAAATAAGAGTTTTGTTTTTCCTCGTTGAATTTCTGTGTTAAGGGTGAAATGTAGTCCATGCTTCAAAGAGCTGTTAGTTCAAATCAATGCGGACCATGTTCTCACTTTTGGTAGTCTATGGACTTCATCAATACGTTTGCACCTTTTGTCATTTAGGAATGTTTAACTGGAAAACCGTCTCAGCTGGAATTTTCTTTGGGTTTATCAACAGGCACAGAGAGTACACTACTTGACTCCGCTCTCCTAGACAAAACAATGACCTCATCACATTCGGTCAGAAGGTACAGGAACCACATAGTAGGTCACAGGTGTCAAACTGCAGTCCTCAAGGACCACTGTCCTGCAGTTTTTAGATGTGCCACAGGTACAAAACGCTGGAATGAAATGGCTTAATTACCTACTTCTTGTGTAGAAAAGTTCTCCAGAGCCTTGCTAATGACCTAATTATTCTATTCAGCTGGTGCAGCAGAGGCACATCTAAAAGCTGCAGGACACCGGCCCTTGAGGACTGGAGTTTGACATCCCTGTAGCAGGTGATTGTTGGCTTTCTGAAATATTCTTATAATCTGGATTATTTGGTATGCTAGGTTGACCAAAAAAAAACTCACAAGCATATCTAAATTGCAGATGAGTCACTTGTAAGTTCTTGGACTGATAGCTGTTGCGCACATAAATGGTTACATTTGATTTTTCTTGGGAATGTACTCACATCGGTGGTTTGCAGAGCACTTCAGTATGCTTCAGTGACCTATGCCAGTATCAAGATAGATTTTCCGAAAGACTTAGTCTGATTGAGGCATCGGTTCCGTCTCTCTACTAAAACAAGGTACACAGCAAAGACATGAATTTTGTGTGTTGATAACGACGTCCTGGCCATTGGTTTGATAGCAGCATACAGCCTTGTGCTTCTGTTAGCGCTGTGTACCAGCTTTAAGCTTCTTCCTTGAGGATAGAACTGTACTGTATGTTTTGAATATAATTATTTGTCTTTGTTTTTGCTTTTTTTTTGTTGTCTTAGGTAAAACATTATCTAAATGCATTCAGTGACGTTCTTGACACTAAGTAACTATGCTGATGCCTTGTTTACTTCATTCATACAGAGGTAGAATTAATATTTTAATAGGAATCTAATGGTTGTTGACATCTTTAATAAACTTTGGAATAAAACGTTTCTCTGCCCGTAGATAATTGTGCCTCTTCCGTCAAACGATAAAAATGGCCGAACAGGGAGGAGTAGAACGCTCTGCAACCAGGATGGGGCGTGGCGCGAAATGTCTGTCACTTTTAAAAAGACCGAGGAATTCAGACCCAAGCATTGCAGTTCTACTTTATGTAGACCATAAGTGAAAGGTTTATATGTGAAAATTAAGGTTTTAAAAGGATGATATGTCCACTTTAAAGCCTTGCTTTATACTTAACCAAGTCTCATTATTTCTCAAGGCAATAATTCTAAGGGGTTTATTGGTCGAGTCCCGGTAGCATGGCCATTGCTTTTGTATGCAATTCTGCTTGAAGAAAATCTCAGCACAGTCTGGGGACACCGTTCCTCACTCAGGTTGTCTCCACTCAATTTTTGAACAGGCCAATCAGGGAACAGAAGGAGAAGTTTTGAACGATGATGTTGATTTTTCTGCCTGTAATTTTAGTAACGGCAACAGAGGAAGTGAGCGAAGCCGTTTAGTCGGGGTTGGCCTTCAAAATAAGCCACCGGCACCCGAGCTAAATTCCTCTGGATCCGGGTCCGTTTCCTAACTGATGAGAGCCTTTCGACTTTAATCCACCCTGTTATTAAGCTCCTCAGTGGTGCTCCGTTGCTCCGTTTGAGTTTCTGCAGCCTTTTTGTCTATTTTCTCAAGTAGTTCTTGCTTCGCTGATTGCAAGTTCTTGAAAATCATCTGCTGCTCGCCAGTAGTTGTCTCTGTGGCATCTGAGCAATCGAGTCTAAATGTGTAAGCAGCCTTCATGTCCTGTTCCATCTTGTTGGCTTGAATTTTCTTAGGCATGCTGTCCATAGACCGAAAGGTAAAAAAAAAACAATGTAAAAAAAAAAAAAACAATGACAATTTGTAATCTTCCCGCTACAGACTGACTAAGGCTACCAGGACAGCTGAGGTCATTATTAGATATTGCTGATATTATGTTAATTTCAAATTATTCTGGTCATTATATAATGAAAATCGGGCGTTTTGACTCAATAGTATCACACCAAAAAAATCCCATGCCTACAGAAAGTCTCTAACGTTGTTGCCTTAATTTCTGTTTGGAAAGGTGATATAATAACGATCCAAAATTGTTAAGCTTTTCCATCTCAGTGAATGTTTATTCCTCGCAGGCTAAGCAGCAGTTCTCCAGCTCAGCATGAACAGTGCAGAATGGGATTAGACTGCTGCAGCAGTCCCTTCTGAATGTTTTCATGCTTAATCCTGAATCCTGTCACAGCTGAAATTCACCGTACATGCTGGGCAACCAGAGATAGCTGCTGCATGTCACAATGCAGGAATGTTTGGGTTTGATTTTTTTTTTTTAAAAAGTCCACAGGAAGCTGAGTAGATGTGCTACTTTGAGTATCTGTTTAACATGAAGAGCCACCGTATTTAATATTACTCAGTTATTTCAACCTCAGTTTTATGTCATGTATTGTCACTAGAGGTATACAGTATGTATTTTGATGCTCAAAAAGATATGCACATTTTCTACTTTAAACTAAGTTGCCAGTTGCACATTCCTCTGGACTACAGCTCTGCAGGATTTATGTTGACATAAATATAGCTAAATTGGGGCCATGAAGTTTGTTCAAAAGAAAAAAAATTGAAACATGTGTATGAAATGACAAAAACTGTTTCCGCTGAATCTTAAGGCCTCTTCCAATTTGGCAGGCTAGCAGACGCATTCGCAGAGAAGGGTCAGCCCACGTCAGGCAGATTCTCTAAGCTGTTCAAGCATGAATGTGTCGGTTTTCTTTCTCGCTTTAATCAAATATTATAGCTAGCTTTAATGTGAGCATGACAAAAATGGTATTTTACCCAGCAAGTACAACTACTATGATAACGAAATTAAGTTTGCGTACCTACCATACACCGACAAACTGTTACATCAAGCAAACTGCCTGACTCACTTCATCAATGCGATCAGAAGGCAACGCTTGCAGGCAGAAGTCAGATGAAACATCGGTTGGGCTCGCCGGTCTTCTTCTTCGTGTTGGCAGAGAACTCAAAGTTGCATTACTGCCACCTAATGGTTCACCAGTCAGGTGTTCGCTGAAAAGCCCCTCCCAAAATCGGTAAAAAGGTGTTTCAGTTAAGAGCCAATAGTACAGCAAGTACATGCTTACAATTCACATTTTATTTGGTAATAGTTCAACCTTTTCAACATAATAAAAAAATTAGTAACAATAGCTTGACTTATTATGTAATTAAAAGTCTGGGTCAATGCGCCAATGACTACACCTCAGTGGACTCATCTTTGAAACTCCTGAAGTTTGTAGATGGCATCACAGTTACAGGTCTGATCCAGGACATTGATGAGCCTGCATACAGACTGGAGGTGGATCAGCTGGTCCACTGGTGTGGTCAGAACCGTTCAAGACTGTGAAGAAAACAGTGGACCTCCAGAAAACACCCCCAGCAACTCATCATCCTCAACAGCACTATTTACTGTGGATCACTTCCTGATATTAGGAACCACCCCTTTATCTGGACACCTAGAGAAAGGGGTGTTCAGGAGACTGGACTTTCTTCAGCAACACAAAAGGAAGCTGCCGGTCATCTTCTACACGGTCATTATTCAATCTGCCCTGTGTTTTGTCAGTCACTGTGCAGTATTGCTCATCCATAAAACAGGACAGTCCATACGCCAATCAGGGTTGACCTTCCCTCCATCCAGGACTTGTACAGGTCACAAGGTCATAAAAAGGACAGCTAACATCTTGCAGACCCCACACATTCCGGACACAAACTGTTTAAACCTTTACTGTCAGGTCGGTGATACAGTGCGATATTTGTAAAAACCAGCTGCCACAGAGACAGTTTCTTCCCCCCCATGCTGTCTGTCCAATGAACACAACAAACACCTTACAGCCAGGGTAGTCAGCTATGCTGCTGTGAAACAAAATAAAAGTAATTGCACTACCAAAACCTGCCTCTTTTTCTCTTTACAGAAAAAAAACAATTGCACATGCACATAAAATTCTCGATTTTATTTCCTCTTACGCTCATATACACACTGTAAGAACATTAAAGCAAAGTCAAATGCCTTGTTTATGTGCACAATCTTAGCCAAGAAAGCTGATTCTGATTCTAGCCATAACTGTGATGACAAATTCCCTCCCAACAGGCTCCGAATGCTCTTAAATTCCAGGTTTTATCTACCTCTCTTCCTGCTGAATTCTCTGTAAAATAGACTCTGCCTTGAAGCTTTGTTTTGCGTCCATGTGCAGTAACGGAAAAAAGAGAAAATAGTCCCATTAAGTAAATTATTAGCTTTGTGTTCAGGGAAAGCTGCAGCACACATGCTGGTTAGACTGCGGTGCTGTGACTCAGGACGGCCATTTCTCCTGCAGCTTGTGGAGGATCGTTTAGAAGCATTCGGTTGCAGGCTGCAGGTCCGTTGAGACCCTTACAGCTACTAAACATAAGCAGCCTCGCATTTAGACTTAGTCAAATGTTGCTGTAAAAACTCACTCTGTGCCTTGCCTGTAGAACCGTAAGCATGTGATTCTTTGAAGGCAAGTTAATTTGTAAAGCACATTTTCAGCAACAAGGGCATTCAGGGTGTTTTACATTATGTATCTTCTACATGTTTAGCAGGTAACAAAAGTTTGATTTCTTCTTTGTACGATGCAAGAAGATGCAAAATCAAGAGGATAAACAATTATGGGAGAGATGACACCATTACCTCAGACTCTCAGACAAAAACATTGTCATTCATCTTGCTGTCATTCTAAGCTGTGTTCTGTTTACAGATGATTTATTTATTTGGCTTCATTTCTTTCCTGGGTCTGTGTTCAGAGCAGAACGGGGGGCAGATAAAGAAAATGCAGTTAATTATTAAGAACACTGTCACTTTGAATCATTCAGTTTAGGGGAAACTTTATGAATTTTTCAAATTTATAATTTATTATTATGCATTCAAATATTTTAGAGGTATCCACTGTCTTTCCATGTGTTTTTAAAAGAAATTATTGTTTTTACGGTTCATGAATGAAAACAACATCAAGTCGGGATTCATATTTTTCATATGCAGTCATATTTAAGATATGAAAATGTTGTTGAAAAGTTAATCAGACTGAAATTAAAAGCCTTTATTTCAGTTACTTCTGATGGGGTTTTTTTCTTGCAGCTAATAAAACCATAGTATTACATTAGGCGAAAAAAAAAAACAGAAACATAGTCTAGATGAAATATGCTTATGCCCTGCTTACCAGTTATTTGTAAAAAAAAAAGTACTCTTAATATGACAAACAAGCATAGCATATTGTAGTTTACTAAATATGACTGTTTGATTTGATATGACTGTTTCAAAGATAACAGCTGATGAGTTAATTTCTATAATTTATACACTGAAGCACGTGGCTTTATTTTATGGGATTTTTCTCCGTATGGAGATAAATTTTAACTTTGCTTCAGTACATTTTAAACCTTGCTGTAATAGCAAATAATTGCAAATTAAATAGAAAATGGTGTTTGATTCTATAAAGCGAAATGTGAAAGTGGTGTGCACATTTATAAAAATCTAATTTTTAACAAAAATAGTCAAGTCATTTATCTTCAGAAGTCCCCAAATTAATAATTGGAGTCCAGCTGTGTGCAACGCAATCTGAGACCAAATGCAGATGCTTTGTGAAGTTCTCAGAGATTTGTCACATAAAATTAGAAAACAACCAGCACCATGAACACCAAGGAACCCAGCCAATAGGTCAGGGAGAAAGTTGTGGACAAGTTTAAAGCTGGGTCAGGTTCTGAAACAACATTCCAACTTTGAACATCTCACAGTTTTATGTTCAATCCACCATCTGAACATGGAGAGAGGATGGACTAACTACGAGACCTACAAAGGTCCATAAAACATGATGGTGGCCACATTTTAGTACGGACAGTGAGGTTTGGAGCTAAACCCAGAACAATCTTGTATGAAAACCTGTTAGAAGCTACAGACGACCAGAGACTGTCATGGAGGTTCAACTTCCAGCGGGACGACCAACCCTAGACATACAACCAGAGCTACTATGAGGTGGTTTATATTACATTTCTGTGTTAGAATGATCAAGTCAAAGTCCAGACCTAAATCCAACAGAGAAGCTGTGGAAAGATTGATGTCAGTCAGTGGATGTTAAAAGCCGGTAGTCACACTCCTACAGGCCAACAGAGAAACAAACGAACGCAACACTTTTCAGTTTTATGAGTCAAATAAATTGAAAAGCATATTTTCCATCTTGGGAGGGCATATTAAAACATTTTAGACACAGAATTATAAGAGCTGCACAATGTAAATCAAGCATATATGTCTAGCTACTTCATAAGGCACACACCTATGGGTGTACCTGTGCATAATGGAAAGAACAAGAGGGGGAGTATGAGTCATGGAGGATAGAGACAAAAATCAAGGATCTCACTATTAGCAGCTCTCCACTTGTTACACCAATAAATACATGCATGCCGATAAACCAGAGGCACCTTGGACAAAGTTAGCCACTATAAACAGGATCACTGTTAATCGAACACTCTCGCCTGTATAATCACACCTAATACGTGTGAAAATCTCCTGCTTAAATCCCCAGCAGAACAGAGCTACGTTCATGCAAACACCTGCAGACAGGAAGTCACTGGATGTGACTCTATGCGACCTTGTGTTTGCGCAGGGATCTGCACTGGGTGTGGAGTGGGATTGGTGGAGGAGGGGATCGCTGGACTAGTGTAAACTGACTTGTTGCTCTGAAAATGAGTGGAAAATCAACAGGTGACAGGTTAAGCGTTTTCTCATCTTAACCTTTGGTTCTGGGGTCACTCAGGTACTAACTGCGTCTGGCTCATCTCAACCGAACAGCACAAGAGGTTTTCCTCTCCTGTCATATTATTCAGTCAGCTTGTGATACTTTATTTAAGAAGTATCTTTTTTTTTTTAGTCTTTCGGCAAAGTAAAATACATACATGTAATAAAGGGTGTGACTGTGGGAAGACTGGTGATCATTTTGGAGATTTTTAAAATGTCAAGAGAGCTAAGGTGGGAGGGAAAAATATTAATTTTGGAAGTTGAAAACTACTGTATTTTATATGTCACCACTCATCCTTTATATCGCTGGCTTTATTGCATAATTTCTCATTTCACACATGCTTCTTGAAGAACCTCTGCAGTTTGCAGCGGAGCGGGAGAAGGGGTCAACTGGGGTGCTTTGGAACAGCTGCAAAGTGCAAAGTCAGTGTAAATTAGGCAGGGCTTTTCACTTAATACCTGTGCTAACAGGTAAAGCTAGAAGTGCCTTTGTGCTTATGAATGTTGATTTGTCTACAGATTATGACCAAGTCAAAGCAACAATTTTGCAGAAGTATGATATTAACAGCGAAACCTACAGGAAAAAGGTTTTGCTCGCTTCTAGTAGAGCTTGGAGAAACTCTAAAAGAGTTTCACATAAGGCTGAAGAAGCTGTATGGAAAATCGGCGATCAATGAAGTGATTATTCTTGAACAACATTTGAGAATTTTGTCATCAGAACTGCAGGTGTGGAAAATGGGACATAATCCAAAGACTGCAAAAAAGGCTGCTGGATTGGCTGACGTGTGTGTGGCTGCTAGGAGAAAGAACTCATGGATCTCCAAAGCACTGTGGCTTTTTCGAAAGCTGGAAAAAGCATGGCCACAATCAATCAGTGCAACAGGTTTCAGATGCAGGTGAACTCCTTGTAAAAGAAAGATTTGTCTCAAAATTTCAGAGGAAAATGCCTTTTGCTGCTTATGTGGACATGAGGGTGACACCAAACAAAAGCGCCCTCAACATGCTGTAAAATTGTCCTAGATATGCTATGTGTCCAGGGAAGTGACTCAAAATGCTGGAGCAATCCAGCCACTAATGAAGACGTCTATGTGTCAGGCACTGAAGTGACTGATTGTTAAAGGAAGTACACAGACCTTGGTCCAATGCATGTATGTTTGCACCAGTGAGACCGTTCCAGTCTACTGTGTCCATGGTGATGAAATGACCTACCAGTGACCTACCAGGGACCTACCAGTGCTTACTGACCTGTTACAGTCTCCTCTGTTTAACATTGCTTTAAGTCAGGCCCAGGGAATGCAGTCTGAGGAAATTGGTTCAGACCTTACTACCATTTCACAATGTGGAATTTTCCATAGACAAAAGGACATAGATAAAACAAAAGACGGAAAGACCAAAACACTGATACTCCCCGCCACCATCCTTTGAAAAGTTTCAAGGGACGGTAGTAGTTCCTCCTGACTCACTACAGCTTAAGGCACTCCAAAATTTTAAAATCCCTGGGAATATATTGGAGCTGTAGGACCAGGTTTGAAAACTAGAAAAGTACTTTAAAAAAGACCAAAGTCAACAAAAATTATTTCTGCATTAAAAATTACATTCCTAACAGACAAAATGGGCCAATTAAACAAGTCGTGGGAGCGGAAGTTTGAGTTGGTCCAGAAAGAACTTGTGCTGCCTTCAGAGGACAACAAGCGTCTGCCAAAGTGACAATGGCTTTATGAGGTGATGGGGAAATTGGGACCGATGACTCTGTTCCAGATCGAAGCAACTACCTCAGAGACTTCTGGAAGCACTTAGGAAGGAAATTGCCTTAATGCCTTCCCTTGGTATTATCGAGGCATCACACATTGAGTGGTGCAATCCAACTGGCCCTGTCCCTGAAATGGATGGCACAAATAGGTTTTGCATTGACTCCTGCTACCTCAGTTCAGCTTCAAGTTTGATTGATGTGATTGAGAAACTTGGTAAAGCAAAATATCTCACCACCAGGTCAAAGGCTATTGGCAAGTTCCACACTCCCCCAGGTCCAGAGAGCTTACGGCTTTCAGAACACTGTGGGGCCTTTGCCACTTTAAAGTGATGCTGCCTGGACTTCCTCGGGTTCCTGCCACATTCCAGCACCTAATGGACAAGGTACTCAATGGCCTCTATCATTTTGCTTCTGCATATCTGGATGACATAATGTTTAAGAGCACCCACACCTAAATGTGGTTTTTGAGTGTCTCCTGAATGTAGGCCTGACAGTGAATCCAGCAAACTGTGCCATTGCAAGGAGGAAAACAGGCGACCTGCGCTTTGTCATCAGAAAAGGATTGGCGAAGCCACAAATTCAAAAACTTGAAGCCATCCAGCCCTCCCCCCTTCCACAGAAAAGAAAATCCTTCTTGGGTATGTCTGGTTGGTACCACATTTATCATTAAGTACTCTGCTTAGAAACATGACCAATCGTCAAAGCCCAAACATACTTCTAAGGTCTGAGGACGCTAAGGAAACATTCAAAGACATTCAGGCCTTGAGCCAAGATCATCTGCTCTATTGCCCTGACTTTCAGCAGGGGTTTGTCCTAAAAACTGATGCATCAGACAAAGATCTTGGTGTCGTGTTGATTCAGGGCCCCCCAAATGACTGCCATCCAATCGCCTTCATCGGCCATAAACTTTTCAATTATGCCACTATAGAGAAGGAATACCTGGCTATAAAACAGGTTTTGGATTCACTTCAGAACTACCTCCTGGGAAGACGGTTTGTGCTGGAAATTGATCACAAAGCACTAAAAATGGCCGGAAGGGATGAAGAACACAAGTAGTTACTGGTACCTGACAATGCAACCCTGCAAGTTTGAGGTGCATCACATCCCTGGCACGCAGACTGCTACTGCTGACCATTTGTTCCACTGTGCCAGCGAGTCTTCAGAGGAGGGGAATTTTGTGGTGGATGCTCCTACCACCACCAAAATCTTTATATTACTAGTTACAGATGACACTTTGCTTAAATTTAAGTTATTTTATTTAGATATATATTTTCTAATGTGTGCGCGATTCAGTTAATATTTGTCTGAGTGCTTTATTTACACTTGCTCTTTTACTTAAGATTCTGGAAACACTCACCAGCTGGAGGTGTTAAAGCCAGGAACATGCTACGACTGAAGAAGGGGAACTTTATTTTTAAAGTTGACCTTAGTCATTTATTTTAGTCTCTTTAATGTTCACTTATTTGTGCTAAGTATTAATATTATTTTTTATTTTTTTATTCAATGCTTCAAACTGCGCCACGTAAAATGCCTTACTTTTCAGTCAGGCAGGGTTGTTGCGTGCGCGGAGATCAGAAAAACTCGTTGTCGGGCAACCAAAACAGTTTCTGTGGCGCTTAATAAAAACTCAATTGACACAAAGTGGAAGAGCTACTAAAGCCACATAATTTAAATATCTCTGTTTTCCCCTCTGTGTCCAGCAGACACATGTGTAGCGCAGCGGATTTAGCTCATCATGAAGGGCCAGTCCAAAGTTGTGTGAGGCCTTGAGCAGAATTTAATTGAAGGACTCCTTCTGCGGCTAAGAACATCGGCACCACTAGTAGCATTTAGTGGTGCTGACCAACTCAGAGCATCAGATTGTAGCTATGGTAACAAAATAATCTAACTAAGAAGATTGTTCTTTGAACTTTCACAAAGTAAATTAGCCAGCTCCTTAAAATCCGAAATTTAAATATTAAACAATTTAAAATCTTCTAATTTATGTATGCTGAAACCATTAGATCAAATTTAACAGCACTGATCATCTCAATAAACGAATGTTGCATTTAAATATCTGTGGCCTGTGTTAAAATATTAGCATTTATGGGGCCTCTGAAAAAACTGGGGGGCCTTAAGAAGCAGATGACTTAATTTGGATTCAAGAGAAGTGCAAATAATTGATATTTATTCTAATCGCATTTTTTTATTTGTCATTTTTAAGACTCTATAGTTGTGGTTTTAAGTACTGTCGGCAATGTCTTCCAGTAATGCAATTACCCAGTAATATTTTTATATTTCCTGTAAACTTAATATCTGTTAATACAAGAACATGGACGACTGCTGGTGGACCGCCTCAGCCTTAGCAAATTTTCTGGGGGAAACCCTGCTTCTGTACGTTTGAGACTAACATTGCAAGAACTTGAACAGAAATGTAATGTAACAAAAATCTGCCATATATGAAAATGCTCCACAAGATGGAAATTTGCTTTAGATAGATATTTAGATGCATGTGCTTGTCAACGCTTGTATATTATTGCAGAGCCCAACAGTGATGCTCTCCAGCTGAAACAATCCTGTTATCTCAGGGAAAAAAAGCAGAAAAGAGAGAAACACAGTTGAAGTCAGAGAGAGCAAACGCCCTAGGGGTGAAGAAGATTAACAGTTGATGAGCACACTGTGAAGGCTCCTTTCAGCACAGAAGAGCAGAAGTAATCCTCATTAAGGTAATTAGTGTTTCAGGAGACAAAGTGACAATAAACACAAACTACGTGCAGAACTGATCCGGATGCATGCAGTCAGACAACACGTGGTGCCTGCGTTTCAGCTGTGGGACCGATCAGGAGTGTGGGCATGTGTGCATTAGTAGGAGGCTGTGCGTTTAACATGAGATCAAGCAAATGCTTGGCAAGGCGTCAGCCTCATAAAGCCACAGGATTCCACGTGGAAAACACTCACACACTGCACACCACAGGGAAAGACACACACAAACACAAACACTTCCTCTGACGAGTCAACTCTGAAGGCAAACATGAGGCTCAACGGTGTCTGTCGTCATCGAGCTTACCCCACAGCCCGAACCAGCTCTTTGTTCAAAGGGTCTGAACCTCCTGAGCCTGATGAGCCAGTCCCAAGCAGGTCAATAACGGGTCTGTTTGAACTGGCGTCAAAGAGAATACATCAGCCTCTAACTGCTAACTGGCCTGGCTAGACCGAGCAGCCTGCAGCCAGATTGTTTCAGAAATCTGGAAAGAATAGACTTCAGGGATTTCGACAAGAGCCGTCGGTGCATGCCGAGGATCAGACAAATCCACACACACAGGCGTTGATGCTCAATAAACATTTAGGTAAAAATGACAGCAGTTAGCCCACATTATTATGACTCGGCAGTGTCATAATAAATATAGCAGCAACTGGCCCACTGTATATTAAGACACTTAACTGGTAAATATAGCATTAATAGCCCACTGTACCATATTAAGACTTACCTGGTTCAGTGCAGTTTTTGTCAGGCTCCAGGTAGAGATTAGACTTGTTGTCTTCTTGAAGAAGGTGACGACTCTCCCATTTTACCTCTTCCACAACCAAGGAGATAGAAGTTTGATATCCTGGGAGGCAGAAGAAGTTGTAAAACAGAAATATTAGGAAAGTTCCACTAATATTTAAGGTCAAACAAGACAACTGCAAAATAAGCACTAGTACTACAAAGTTACTAAAGTATTTGGTTACAAAAAATAAGTTCACAATAGTCTGCATCTTCCACAAGATCCCACCACTACAGGGAGATGAGACGTGTTTTGTGTTCTCACTATTTTCTTTTGTGGAAGCATCAGTTCAGCATCCTTCTGTGAACCACAAAGCTCAAAGCTCAGTCAAGCATGTATGTATGTATGTAACCTTCGTTTAACCAGATATGTCTCACTTAGATTAAAAATCTCTTTTTCAAGAGAAACCTGGCCAAGAACGGCAGCAACACACAAACAATAGCAAATCAAAACTTACAGTCATCAAAGCCCAATTAAACATACAACATGGATAATAAAGAAAAACAGCAAATAGCAAATACAGCCATTTTCATCCTATAGGAACGATATTTACTGACGTTTTATTTTATGTTATTTTTTCCCCGATTACTTAAGTAATCATCAGATAATAATCGATAGATTGCTTGATTACCAAACTCATCGCTTACATCTCTCTACATTACAAGTAAAGGCTTTAAATATTTCCCAACATTTGTAATGGATATATATATATATATATATATATATATATATAAAACTATCACTTTCTGAAATGAGTCAAAAATACTGCATTTTTCTGACAAGTTGTAATTGAATATCAATATCTTTGCCACTAGAAATGGCAAGACTTGAGGAGCATAGACTCTCTGAGTCGTATAAACACTGGTTTTGCTCTGTGAACACCAGGCTGCAGATAAGGAGACAACGTCCCTCATCATCCTCATTCTTATCCAGTTAGCAGATAAGCCACGGCATATTTGTCTTTTTAATGGCGAAGGCTTTTCTCATCTTCAGCGTAATAAGCTTCTCTCCGAATGCCTGTCAGACATTCCGAGGTTGCGAGCACGTACGAACACACTCAGGTAATGGGGTTTCACCCCGAGACATCTGAGAGCATCATTTATCTGGTCAGAGTAATTAAAAGCATAATTGGTGCCTCTGGTCCTGCCAAGTGCAGGTGAATTGCGTTGTGATTGTGTTTTCATTGTTCGTGGGTATAAAGGGTCTCGGCAAGCTAACGGCTTCAGAGAAACCCGGCCATGGAGCCCACTGTGCCGTCATCAGTCATAGAGATCCACACAGGAATTCTGATATGAAAAACATTCATTTACATTTAGAAGAGGACCAAGAAACATTATGTTTGTTGTCTTGATGATGGAGTATGAACATTGTTCCAGACTAGTGACGGTAAAACTCTTGTTCTCAATAGCTGATCAAACTACGTTGAAGAGCGCCGTACTGTTTCTTCATTAGTTTTTCCTCTTTGACGTATTTTGTATAACTTGCACTCACGTTTTCCTCTGTGATAACAGAAGTTTAAATAGCATTATTCCATCACTTGCTTAACTTATGCAGCTCATTTGCCTGGAGGTCTGATCAGATTACTCCTTTCTTCAAATCTAGCAATCCGGCAGATGTTTCAAATTATTGGACCCGATTTTAGCCCTTCCAATTTTTCCTAAGCTAAGCGATAGCCGACATGTTTTTTTTTGTTTTGTTTGAACCGAATCAGTCATTCCCATGCTGATGATGGTGAGCTACAGAAGCTATCTGAGGCCAGTGAAGTGCCTTGGCCACGGACAGGACGACAGCAATGCCGCTGTGGCCACCATCACCCCCAAAAAGTAAGTACAGGTATTAAGTAACCTAGAGTATTTCAATGTACTGCAATGCTTAAAACTGTTCCATACAGAGCAGGCCTTAGAGCAAGCCAGAGCCGAGACTATCACTCAAGCTTCAGTCTAATAAATCATTTGATCACTGATAATACAGTTACTCTGCATTATATAGCATTTTAGAACTACATAAAACAGCTCTGAAATGCACTAATAAATGGCCCATTTTCTCAAAAGCCAGATGCAATTAAGGCACAGCTGCTCGTGACACATAAGCAATTACATTATAACTTTAATGTTTTACCTTTTAGTATTTTATTCATCTTTTGCTTAATAGTTAAGTAAAAGTTTAATGAGTTTGTTGATTAAAGGGTTAACTAGTGGAGGCACCTGATTAAATTTTTTAGTCAGGTTAATTTAGTCTGTAGGTAATTGGGATCAATCACATTTTAATCTAAAATTATATACATATAGACAAAATAAGTAACATTTTCAATTCAAAAACCCATTTTTTCTGCTAGATTATTGAATAAGTAGACATATGAGCTCAACCACAAAGATATTTATTGTTTTTAATCTGCTATAATTTATTCATCTTTCAGGTGTTTCAGGAACTCCTGATCATTCCTGTAACTTCTTTAGAAATGAGGACTGTGGACGATGCCATCAGGATTGGGGACTTCTGTACTTGGTGTAACGTTATATATTTAAGATTCTCTTCCTCACATATAAAGCTCTTAATAGTCAAACTCCATCACACATCAGAGATCTGATTGTTCCATATGTTCCTAACAGAGCACTTTGCTCTCAGACTGCAGGTTTACTGCTGGTTCCTAGAACTTTAAAAACTGTCATTAAGGGAAGGACAAACTTCAAGATTTTTACTTTTTCATTCAGATGTTGTTGTACATGGCATCATTTTGATGTTCTGCATTTGTACTTATATATATATATATATTTGCTAAATCAGAGAGCTGTGCTTTGTGGTCCATATGTCTGACAAAGCACTCTGAAAATCATGTTCTGAGTACGGCTTTTAGTGGCCCCGTGAGCCACAGGAACAAAAAGCATTTGTGCAAGAAAGAAACTGTAGATGCTTCATTACTCTATAACTAAAGGTTCATGTTATTGTAATAATTTCTTGCTTCAGGTTCCAAAGTTGTACTTAACTGGGAAAGTCCACAGAGGAGCACTGAGAACAGTTATACAAGAAAGACCCTGCAGATGCTATAGGACAATCATAGAAAGTTTTACCCGTTAGTAGATTCTCCAAAACGTAGTCACAATGAATAAGGGAATATATTTTCTTTCACAATTTCAAATTACTTCACTGTCAAGCAAATTCAGCTCCTTTCACAGATATTTAAATAATGTAAATAGACATGAAATACAGTCATCTCCCACAGTGGATTTCCCCCAGTGGATCATAAGCCTAGTGGGCCATCAAGCTTTCTTGTGCCCCCACCAGGCTAAGCATTGCTTATTTATATACCTTATAGTTGGTGTTCAGGTGTTAGTCTTCCAATCTTTCAGTAACACATAATTATCGAGTGATATTTTCAAATTTCCTGTCAACTTTAAACATTTGTTTACTCAAAAACACAACAGGCCGCTGGACGAATGACTGCCCTAGCACCCAACCACCGGGGAAACCTTGCAACATGTCAAATACTAATGTTGTCAAGCCTATATACAGTGCCTACCAGGAATTGTTAACTTTCAGAAACAACAGTAACTCTCAGTAATGATCCTTTCCCCTCTCTGAGGAATATTGGAACACACTTAGGACACTTCACATCGTTAGTGTCTGCTCAGCTCTCTCACAGACACGCCACTTGACTAAGTTAATCAGACTTTATTTATAAGGCACTTTTAATACTGTCAGGTGTAATATAAAGTGCTTTATAGATGTTTAAAACAACACAACACGCATAACTCCCAATGAAATAATTAAATGACAAGAAAACTGAAACCAAGAGATAAAAAACAAGGACTTACTGATGGTAAAACAATGAAGGACGTTAATAAAATAATAAAAGAAAATTGATTAAAAGCTCAAGTCCTCTGTGAATCAGCAAATTGATTCATCATTGAAAGAGCAGCTCAGTGAGAAAATAAAATGGAGATGGAGTAAATGTACATAATGTAGACAAAGCATATGATACTGCAAAGATAAGAATTTATGATAAAAATCGCAATTTGTGCTATTCTTTGCCAAAAAAGGTTATCGACAAACCATGGATGACAAAATGTTAAGAAACGACTGGAGAAAGAAAAGTTCTTCATATAAATGTTTCTTAAAATTAAGAAGAAAAGAGGCTGAAGAGAAATATGAGCAATATAAAAGCAAGAAAACATAAAAAAAAAGATTTACAGTCAATTATTAAGTAAAAATAGAAATAACATGAAAGTAAACAATTTGATTAAAAATTATAAAAGACAAACATGTTGTCCGAATTATTTTGTTAAATAAGACTCCAAAATTTCAGATGAAAATAGAATTCAATCATTTCTTTGTAAAAGTCTTGCAGCTGACGTCCAAAAAATATTAAGAGTAATCTTAGCAGAATCTTTCCATTTAGCAAGGGAAAAAAGTAATTTATACTGTTAAAGTCTTTACAAATAAAAGATCAACGGATAATTTAGATATGGATATGAGATTAGTGAAATCAATAATTGATTTGGTAATTGTTTAATTGTAATTCATTCTTTTCTACTGAGAGATTTCCTAAACATTTGAAGGGAGCCAAAGTTACTCCACTTCATAAAAATAAAAATTTTTTTTTGTCAATTTATTGACATATGTATTTCCTTTCTCAGTTTCCAAAAGTTGTTTGAAAAATATATTTGTAGACTTACAAAAAGCTTTAATAAGTTTTGTGTTAGACGTCATGCGCATGAAAGGGTCTCCAGTTATTTAGAGAATAGAAAACAGTTTGTAGAAATAAACAATGTCAGATCTGACTTCAGTCTCGCAATAACCGTCTAAAGTGCGGTTTGGTTCCACTAGTGAGCTTCTTCACCAGCTGTGGTCAACTATCCACTGATGTCTGCAGCAACACTCAGCAATAGAGGACTTCAAAGTTGTGGTTCTGATGGACTCAAATGAACCCACATATGACAATTTGTCTTACAGAAATTTATTGCTGGCCCAAACATAATGATAAAGACTCAGAGATGATCAGCTGTTTATTTCGTTATGCATATAAATACAAATATATTCTGATGATTTTTTTTTTTTCCTTTTTAAATATGCAACCTTTTGGATTTAGGTAACGTGGTGAAAATACGTAAACCAATAGCCATGCATGAACTATATTTTTTTTAATCCAAAGAAAAAATTAAATTCACATCACAAACTAATATCCGGGTTTCCCTCAGTGTATTTGTAGGCCTGGCGGCCCACCATGCTTTACTAGCCCCACCGTCAGGCTAAGCCTTTCTTGTTTATGTTTTTATAAAGAAAAAAAAATTGCTTTTTTTTTTTTTTTAAGCCGGATTGCAAGCGTCTCTGTTGCTCTGAGCGTTTCACTGGCGGAGCAGAATTATTCCTAAAAGACATGTTTATAGAAGATAGGTTTATAGTTTATGCGTTTAAAGCCGGACCAATCACACCTCTGCGTGTTGCCTCGCGCGCTGCAGCAGCTGGATGTCTTAAGTTTACGGCAGCGCGGATCGCGCGCGCCTCCTTTCATTCAAACTGGACTCAGGCTGACCTGAATGGATATTTACATCAACCCCCTGTGAGGAATTATGTTTCTTTCCAGAGGTTTTGATGAAGGTAGGAGTTCAAACCCCGCCGCGTTAGCTCTGAATGCGCAGCTCTATGTGAACCGCAGGAATAACTTGTAGTCGCTTTCAGAGGAGCGTTGAGCGAGCGGTGAGAATCAGACAGAGTTAATGTGCGCGGCTGCGCTGAGATCTGAGAAACTGTTCCGACCAACATAGTTTCTGTGTCCCCTCGTTAAAAACTCAACAGACACGAAATGGAAGAGCTACTAAAGCCACATTAGCAGCATTGAATTAAATATCCCCATTTGTTCCGCATCTCTGCGCAGAGCATCCGGTCCAAGGCTGAATGAGGCCTGGAGCAGAATTTGACTTAAGGATCCCCCTTGCTGCTAAAAACATCAACACCTCTAACAGTTTCTGTGTTAGATTTAGAGAAATCTGGGAGAAGGGGAGTATTTTAATTGGCCAAACTAAAAAGCAACAAGTTATCATCGCAGTTTACTAATTTGTATTTGTGAACAAACAGAGGTCAAACTCAAAGACTAAATTCACAGCATCAGATTGTAGCTATGGTAACAAAACAATTTAACTATGAAAATTGTTCTTTGATCTTTTACAAAGTAAACTTGCCAGCTCCTTAAAATCTTACATATAAATGTTAAACAATTTAATTTTTTTAAATTTATTTATGTTGAAACCATTAAATCAAATTCAGTAGCATTGATGATCTGAATAAACAAATGTTACATCCATGTATCTGTGGTCTTTGCTAAAATATTGTCATTTATGGGCCCCTGAACTCCTGAGGGGCCCAATGGAGCTACTGACTTCATTTGGTTTAAACAGAAGTGCAAATAACTAATATTCATTTTAATTGTTGATTTGTTGCTTTTAAGACTAGTTGTGGGTTTAAATATTTCACTGGCGATATCTTCCCATAACATATAATTACCTAGTAATACTTTGACATTTCCTGTCTACTTAACATCTTCTAATACAAAAACACGGTGGACCGCCTCGGCCCACCGACCACTGGGCTTAGCAAGTTTTCTGGGGGGAAACCCTGAATATTATGTAGTTCCAGCGTTTGACACTCTGGTAAAAGTGGTCATGACTTGAAGCATGGTCTCTAGCATTAAAGGCTCAGGGAAGGGAAATTACTTGAATCCAACATGCGGCATATTGTTATACAAGTGGTCTGTGTTCTCATTTTAAAGTGCAACTATATTTCAGTCTCTAAGTCATCCTTTATCTGCTCCACTGCGACTCTTTCCAACCAAAACCTGTTCATCTCCCTTCCCTCGCATCTTCCCTCCTCCTCTTCCTCCTCCTCTTCTTGTCCTCGCTTGCTCCCACTTTTCCTCTTCACATCCCACTTTCTTCTGCCCACATACACATCACGCAAACAAACACAGTCCCCGTCTCCCCTTCGTTCTCTTCTCTCTTGTCTCTTTTCCTTTATGTCTAAGTCGGCTCTGAGTCCTGAGGCTTTGTCAGAGCAAAGTGCTCCATCTGTGCTCCTCCACTCTCCCATCCAATCGCCCGCTAACAAAGAAAGAAGGACCAACAGACAAGAGCTTTAAGTTATGTAACGAGATTATGTAGAGATTATTACTGTATATGAGATACACCAAGAGGCTTAGCTATGGAATGACCATTTGTCTTCATCCCCTATCTGGTGGATAGGTGATGAAGGGAAGGTTGGAGAGATTGGCACGCAGCATATTTACTCTATAGATTAAAGCAGAGGTAACAAATAGATGCTCGTATTGCAAATGAATTTGTGGCCACATATGGTGTAGAAGAACAGCGTTTGCTCCGTATACAGGAGCTATCAGTGCTCAATGAAGCCACCTCTGGTTCGATTCCTGACCGAACCGGAGATTTGCTTCGTACCTTGCACCTTAAGTGTCCGTGACCATACATGGAAGGAAACTGAATGCTTGGACAGGGCACACAAGACAAGTTTAAGAAATGCTGACAGTTCTGTTATCATGGTCCTGGTCTCTGTGTGAAAACTCCCTTCAATTAGCACCTACTCCTAACTACTCCAGTGAAGGTCACCATAACCCTATAATGACAAATTAGTTCAGCACGCCAAAGTAAGGAGAGCTGAACATTGAGGTCTGTAGTCATGAACTAAATGAAGCCACCGTTAAATTACCAGTTATTCAACTGGTCATAAATATTTGACTGTAATATTTCTGGATTTACCATTATCTCCTTAAATATGCTGATGACAATATTAGGGTGCATTCACACAAGCCATGTCAGTTCGCTTTAACTGAACTCTAGTTTGTTCGCCTTGAAAGTCCAGTTTGTTTAGGGAGGTGTGACAAGTCAAACGAACTCTAATGTGGAGGGAAAATGCGAACTCTCATCCGCCTACAAACCTTGGTCTTGGTTCGGTTGAAGGGAATTCCAGACTGCAAGCGGACTGAAGATCGGTCCAAAAGCAGGAAAAATACAGCCAAAGCAAATGCACAAGTCTAGCACTCGAAGGAGAAGTAGCTCATTGTCTTTTGGAAAAGACAAAAGACAAATCTTACAACCACTACAACATGATGCCACTCCATCTTTGTTTACATTGGTGAAGAAGGAAGTTGAGCTCTGTGTCTTCTTCAGAGGTTTTCATGTCATGTCCTTCAGTGGTTCTTGGTGCAGCGTCACCACAGGCGAGAGAAATAACAGGTTACTCAAAAAGGCTTGCTATGTTTGATACATAGCTGAAATGTATGAAACGTTGATACAGCTCTACCAGATTATTAGGTGTGAAAACACCCATATGCAAACTTTTTGGCTTTCTGACCAACACCAGCAGAAAAGGTGGGCAAACTGTTTTGCCCAAGCAAACAAACAACTAAGAGTCAGGCTGGCAACCCACAGACTGCAGGGCGAACTCCTACCACCTTAAAACAATGTCACCCAAACATGTCGTTACAGTGTTATATTTGCAATTTTTAGTATGTTAGCTGAGATACTGAAGATGTGCCAGGACATGGATATGTAGGCGGGAGAACGTATGTGTCCTTGCTGCGTTTTGATTTATAAATCATATGCGACTAAGGCTGCACCTCTTAGCTTTCCTTAATTTTGGGAGATAGGTGATCGAAGACAAGCTTATCTACCTCAGCAAAGGTCTAAAAATCAACCACTGTCCTCTTCTGCTGTACCATAAGAAAGGTTTGACCAATAGACCGGCCCACCACATGTCTGCATGTTTAAAGTTAACAACAGCCACCCCACTGTTGCCTGCTCAGCAACTGTCTTGCTCTATTTTACGACATTTCAGACAAATAATTGGTATCGGGCAAAACGGGAATCAACATGTCAGGCTTTTTAAAAAATCAGTGATTAGTCAGAAAACTGCACTCAGTGCACCCTTTAATGCATAGAAATGCCCAACCAGGGACTAGAGTTAAAAATTAGCTGTAGCAATACTCTTGGTGCAAAGCATCAGTTACAATTGTCCTGTTCCATGTTTGTGTGCATCGTCCTTGTCAAATGAACAAATCAATAAGATAAAGGGGGATTATTTTTAAGTTGTACGCAGATTGATTGGTCCCAATTTCTTTAATTTTGGGTCAATCGATGATTGACTTCTAGTTGCATATGAAACTGATCTTATCCACAGGTCTTTTCTATCTATCTGACAGTGGGGTGAATTTGACAATAGCCAGCCTACTGACTACCAACTTTGCAACTTTTTTCCATATTTAGTACACAAACAACTCGGCATTTAGGCCAAAATCAATCAGGCTTTTTAAATATCAGTGATTAGCTAGAAAACTGCAATCAGTGCACCCTACTTTATTTAAATAATAGCCATCAGTCTGTAGAACAATTCAGTACTGACCATTAATGCAAACAACAGCTACATAAGAGGTATTGAAGAAGTACCTGAAAATGTCTTGTCATATTCGACACAACATGCAGAGGAAAAAATATCTGGAAAATGTTCTCTATTCATCATCCATGCATTTATATATCACTTAAATAAATCTATATTTATCTACTAAATCTACCTGTGTCCCTCTCGCTCTCTCTAACTGTATCATGTATATATTTGCTTACAAATTTCAGGGTGGAATGTTTCCCCTCTTACAGCCAAACCAGGTCAACACCTTTCATTCGGTTATGACAGGATTTCATGTCAGGGGAAGGGCATTAAGCACGTGGGCCAATGCTACTTGTACCTTTGCCATATGTAGCAGGAGAAGAGTAAGTACTGCCATCAAAATGAAATTCTGCACATTTAAAGACGCATATATTCTTTCCTGCCTTGCAGGTAGGATCTCGAGAGATCTCACGGTTGTTTTGGGTTTTTTTTTTTAGAGCAAATATTATCCATTGTGTCATCCATTGCTGTTGCTTGCAGATGTTGTGTGTCAGATTTACAAGCGTACCACAAACACAGCGCAAGGAATCCAGCTCTCTATGTTAAAAATAAAAACGCAATTAACTGTGTGCAGATTTTTAATGTATAAATGTATAAATTAATTCACATGTGTCAAATGAAGGCCCGTGGGCCAAAACCGGCCTGCCATAGCTTTTTACGTGGCCCTAGACTAAACACTAGATGTGTTTAAATATTATGTTATCAATCAAATCAATGCCGCTTTTATCTGTTTGCTAAAAAATTATATCAATCAGTTCAGCTTCTTGAGAATTATCGTGGAAATTCATGCAATATCAACAAGTCCCCACACTTTTGTGCTACTATATAATTAGGAGTCTATTGCAGAATTTTCTCAAAAATGGTCAAAATATTCAATAATATTTAATTTTAATAATTCATTGATAGTTTTAACAGTTTGTGAGCAGGTTTTATCAATACATTCTGGCACTACCGGCCCTTTAAGAGCATTCCTGATCTTGATTTGGCTCAAAACGAAAATGAGTTTGACACCCCTGAATTAATTTATCAGAATTAATGCATTCAAGTCTCAGCCTTAAATAATAATTGAACTTTGCTGTTGCTTGCAGATGTTGTGTGTCAGATTTACAAGCGTATTCATAGAGGTTATATCACAGTGAAGATCACCCATGCCGAGCTTGTTCTCTTCACATACCCTGCACCTCCCAAAGAAAGTAGCCCTTACTTTACCATGACAAACAAATGATTCACAATAAAATACTTTAGTCATGTCCGGAAAGAAGGCAAATAAAACATTTTGACCTAAAACTTACACTTTATAGGGACTGTTAGCTGCATATATATTTGTTTAAAAGTCTAATTCCATGCAAATATAATCCATAAACTCAGCAGAAGCAGCTGTATAACCAGTGTGAATCTCCTTTAGGTACACACACCAAGCAGACTGTGTGTGGGCGTGGGTGTGTGTGTGTGTGTTTGGGGGGGGGGGGGGGGGGGGGGGGGGGGGTGGGGGTGGTGGGGGGGGGGGGGGGGGGGGGGGGGGGGGGGGGGGGGGGGGGGGGGGGGGGGGGCGCAGCCGGAGGTGGAGAGGCCGGTTGCAGATCAG
>CAEGAE010033547.1:0-49678 GCA_903067095.1 Girardinus metallicus | reverse complement strand
TATATATTTTTTTTTTTTTATGAAGAATAATCTGCTGACATTAGATGTGAACACTATGAATCTGGCCTTTTTGGAAAAATGGCAAAAAGAAAGTCACTGTTTAAATATTACCTTAAGAAGTCCTACTGCAATTAGATACAGGCAATAGAAATAGTAATAGAAACCAATAGAAAAGGGAAATGTGGAGGAAGATGCTGTCATCAAATGAGACCAAAACTGATGTTGCCTTTTAGTCCAAACATGAAAAACTAGCTGTGCTGATCTACCATTAAGACACCTTGAAAGTGAAATTTTTAATTTCCTGTTTGGCCCACTAGGTGTCACTAAATTCTGACTTGGGGAATCAAATAAGAACATAACCACAGTTTCAATGTTTGACGCTGTTTTGACTGCAGTACCTTGAATTTATGTAATGTAATGTTTCCTAGCCTGCAGTAGACTTTAGTGTAGTAGCGCGCCTCTGTGGGGTGCTGCAGAGTAGGCGGACACAGGGAAAGGGACTTCAAGTAGTTGTGTTCTGCCATCTCGTACTGCTGAAGATTGTAGTAAATTGTGGCCAAGCGGTGATATGCAGTTCTCTCATTTTCACGAACTCCTGCACGAGAAAAATAGCTGTGCGGTTCAATCTATATCTGTTCTACATGGAGCAGCAATGAGGCAAAAAAGCAATGCTTACCTGTCTGGTTAGCTATTTGAACAGCTAGTGTTGCATACTGCAGCGCTTCCTCCTGCTCTCTATGATTCATTAGTAGCTCTGTTAATTTACTTAACAAGCGGAACTCTGAATGTACATCTTTGATGCTCCGTGCAAATGGTAGACTACCGTCCTGAGGGCCAAAACGATTTGTTTTGTTAAAAACAGCATGGAGAGAGGAAAAAGAAGAGAATGCCCATTCTTGCCACAGCTATTGTAGAAATTGCTTGCTCATAACAATGCTGCCTTGAGACAAACAAAGCTTAATATCTCTACTTACTCTGTAGAAAATCTCTGAAGCCATTCGGTTCCTGTGGCCTTTAAAGTAAACATCTCCCGCCTCCTCGTAGATGCTCAAAGCAAAGTGAGGGTCGTTCATCCTCAAGGCTGTCTTCACTGCTGCCTGTCAAATACTTTTGTTATTCCTCGATTTAAGATATCATTTCAGCGGTAAATATGTTAATTTCTTAGAGTATTTGCTATATTTTATTGAAATTTAAAAAGAAAAGCAGAATCAAAAGTGACGATCAAATATGCAAAAGACTGCGAGACTCATGCACCACTTTCAGTAATGGCAAAGATTACCCAGGAATGTTGAGCGTCCACATTCACTAGATGCCAGTGCTATGACAGAACAAAGAACCAGGAAAAACAAGTAACTGAAAAAACAGTTATTAAATATTTAATTTCCTTCTTACCTGCAGGTACATGTCAGCCAGCTCATCCTCCTGGATGAGGTAATAGATTCGTCCCACCTGCAGCCAGGTCTCTGACTCTTCCTCTCTCTTGCCCAGATCGATAGAAATCCTCAGACTCTGCTTGGTGTAATCAAGAGACTTACGAGACGATCTGAAAAATTTCCAAAAAAAGAGAAAAACAGAATGAAACATACAAGCTTGAAGAAAGAGAAACCACTTGGTGCGAAAGACACAAGAGGAAATTACTTCTCTGTGTTGAGTGAGAGGTAGAGGCTGCTGAGTTTTTCCAGATACTCTCCTTCCCGTCTCTTGTCCTTTAGCTCTCTGGACACTGAGACACAATGCTCATAGTAAACAATACTCTGACAGTAGAGCAGCATTTCGGCATACAGCACGCTCAGAAGCTTGGCTACCACCATCTGGCCTGCAATAAATACAAAACAATTGGGATATTAGCAAAATGGCAAAATTTTCAGAAAACGATACAGCAGGGAAAATGTGTATCGACCACATAAATTTTCTCAGTAAATATATTTTTAATTGTGCTACTGACAATGTTTATTTTCCTTAATGTATTTCAAGCACGCATGTGTTTTGCAATATTTTATAACTATCATAAAATATAAAGATTTATTCAGTTTGCTATTGAAATCAACATCCCAGAAAGCTGTAAATCACAAAACCCTTCCCACCCCACACAGTGGTTGTGCTGATGCTTACTGTGCAAATTTCTGGCATGCAGTGCAATTAGCAGCCCCATTTCATAGCACGCCCTGATGTCCTGACTCTTCCCTCTGTCCTTGTAACTCTGCCCAAGCCAAAGATACACCTGAACGTGTTCCTCATCGGTTGGACTCTCCCAGAGATCCAGAAAAAGGCACAGAGACCTAGAATGGGGGAAAAGCATGGTAAGCAAAACTTAATTTGTCCCTGTATTGGTGCGATATTCAAGGTATGATCTGCCTTTCACCCCATGGCTTCTGAACCATCCACCCTCCAATCAAACCTCACCACTGCATGACCCTGGAGAGTTGAAACACTGACCTAACCAGAAAGCGCTCCGCAAGGAGGTTCGCCCCAGCATCCAGCGCCAGGCAGCCCAGGTTAGCCAGTGCCAGCGCCTGATTCCTTTGGTTCCCACTCTCTCTGGAGATTTCCAAGGCAGAGTGAAGATGCCAACCTGCCTCTCGGACCCGACCCTGATGCCTCAGGCACAATGCTAAAAGGTTATGGATGACTCCTTGCTGAGTGGGACTGTCTGTGCTCTGTTTTCACAAAAATAACCAAATCAGACATTGCTTTGGGAAAATAAACAGCTTCTAGATACTTGTTTTTTGCCTTCTCTGTTTATCATTGTCGACTGGATTCCTCACCTGTAGTGATGTGAGCAGTGGTTCTAAAATACTCTGGGCCCTCTCAGCCTGACCCGTCAACACCAGCAGCCAACCAAGTAGCACTGAAGCCTCAAAGCCATCCTCCTCATTGATATGGCTTCCTGTCTCCACAGCTTGTTGAGCGCACCGTACTGCTTTATCCAGCGCACCGTACTGCTGGTAGGTCAAAGCCAAACCCAAACAAAGGTCCCGCTGCATCTTTATGTCATCACCCTGCTCAGCTACGGCAAAGGCCTGCTGCAGGTAAACCACTATCTGAGCAGGGAGTAGTGAGGTTCCTTCCTTCCAGCACGGATTCAGACGGACAGAGTTCCTGATAAACAACTCAATCCTCTGAAAAGCATCACAAAGTGAATGGTCTTCTCTTGAGTCCAGGCTTAGGGAGGCCAATGCTAAGTAAGGCATGTATTTACGATGATAGAGCCAGCTCAAGAGCCAGTTGAGGTCCAAAGGCTCGATAGGTCCACCTTCAGTGGCCGATAGTGTGGCTGAAAGAAACTGAAGTCGCTCAAAGAAAGGTAGCGTGTCTTCTGTCTTCTTAAGAACTAAATAGAGGCTAGAGATGAGGTAGCAGACGCGAGCCTCCAAAACTTTGTCCCCCAACACGACGGATCTTCTCAGGAGGAGCTTCAGTAGTTCAACTTCATCTGAGGACATGAAAGCATGGCAGGGAAGACAGAGTATTAAGGCACTGGCCTTCTCCAGGATCTGGGGCAGTTTATCAGTCATACGCTGCTTCAGGTAGATGGCAGTGAGGTTTGTGAAGAGAGCCACGAGAAGCGGTACATCAGAGAAGCTGTTGACACTGACACTCAGAGCTTCCTCGTAGTATACTCGTGCCTGAGGAAAAACAGTCATGATAAGTATTTACTGTAATAAATTGTCCAAGACTATTGCTACATTGCCTTGCAAAGTATTCATACTTTTTAAACCTTTCATTGTGGATACAATGTTTCCACTTTGTATCCACACAGCTTAAAGATTGGGATTTTCTATTCAGTCTCCTGAGTTAATCTAAGAAGAAGAAACAAATATTTGTAGAATGTCTCCAAAAGCTTTAGAAACGGGTAAACTGAAGATTTTTTCCTTTTCTTTTTTGAAGAATAGTTCAAGGTCTGTCGGACTGGATAAATATATTTAGCTTCATTCGTCTTACTATCAGCTCTTAACATTAAAATTGTCCATGTTGAAGACAATACATATCAGTTTGTCCAAGGACAAAAAAAAAATTAATTTCAGTCTTATCTCATTAGAGGTTCTTCCACACTCTGCTTCCCTGACAGTTTGCGTAAAACTGCAAAGTATAGAGTAAGAACTTCATACGGCTTTACTTTTGTTTTTTGCCACTCTGTCAGAAAGGTCAGGATTTTGAGCTGCACAACTAATAGTTCTTAAGATGGAACACCATCTTAACCTTTCAGTTTAGATGGAAAGCCACAACTTGAAAAGTTCGCATTTGTACCAGTGTTGGATGACTGATTGATGGATTGAACAATGCTCTGTGAAATGTTTCAAGTATGAGATATTGATTTGTCTTATAATCTAATACAGCTTCAAACTTCTAAACAAATATGTTTTAGTGGTGGGACTCAATTGGAATTTTTAATTGAGTTAATATAAGTGTCTGTAGTTGATTTATTGCAATTATTTACATTTAGATTGAAACCATTTGTCGACAAAATGAAAAACATTTTCAATTCAGACTTTCACTAATGAAAAGTGTTTAAAAAATTTTTTTTTTTCCATTTCACAGTTATGCACTATACTGTATGCACAAAAATCGCAATGAAGCAATTAAAAAAAACTAAGTTTCTGGTTGTTACTTAACAAAACGTTAAAAGGTTCCAAGTATATCAACACTTTCGTAAGGCACTCTCAGTATAGTATAAGACAGAGTTACTGGAGAAAGCTCTTTTTATTTTGAAAATATGTGTAAATTCTTGCTTGCTTGATGTTCCAGATACCTGGGAGAACTTTAGCTTTCTGGCGCAAAGTCTGCCAAGGACAAAGCATGCGCGCCGATGTGCCCAGTGCATGCCCAGTCTTTTGGCACACTCCCTGACACTCTCAAGATGTCCGGACAGTTCATCCTCAGTCTTCTCACCAAAAGTCATCCACAGGAAGGAACAGTGCAGGTCGTACAAGGGCAGAAATTCATCCTGGAAGACACAAAACAAAAGGCATGAAATAACTATATTTTCATTTTCTGCTGTCTCATAAAGATATGCTGTTTCAGTCTCATAAAATGTTATTCAAAATGTTCTTTAAGAACTCCTAGCAGGGTAACAAGACATTGTTTGTTTTGTATAATTCTCAGTATTTGGGCTCGGACGTGGTGTCATCCACATTCTTGATAATGTGTTGTGTAGCAACACACTTTTAGAAAGCCTTTAAGGCAATTCAGGAAGCTGAGCTCATGAGTTGCCTTGAGTTTGTGGATAAGTACACTAATGGTCTGTCTAGTCTGTATATCATAATGATTCAGAGCTTTTGTTCTAGAGATTTGTATATGGCTGTACTTGCACAAGCCAAACCCACCTGTGTTTCTAATCAGGTTGGAGAAGCAATGAATGAAAAAGCAAATTAGCTCACCTGGAAGTGATCGTGGTTTAACAAAGTCAGTGTCGGGTCACTGAGCTCAGACTTCTCCCCCTCCCAGCTGTTCTCTTCCATGAAGAGGGGGGGATCCTCCTGAAACTCATCTAGCTCTTTAAATGTGTCCTCCAGATTGAAAGACAGCCGCTCTTCCTCTCGTGGCAGAGGATTGAGGGAATGATAGAGGGACAGGCGCGGTGAGGCGACAGAGACAGAGGCGCGGGGGGAGGATTGGTTCGGCATTGTCCCTTCGCTTCTTTCGGACATCAGGCTCTGACGGGCACTGGAAAAACCCTTGAAGTCTGCAAAGAAGCAAGACGAGTGCATCAGCTGCTAAAAAAGTTTGTATTGCATATTATAATTGCTTTATAATATTACCATGCTTTGGTCGATTCCGTATGTACATGAAGTCGGCCTCATCCAGCCTGTCTGGAAACACATAAGGTAAATCAGCTTAAGCTTTCTCTTACCAGATGAAGAACAAAAATGGAGACCAGTTTCTAATGAAAAAAACAAACAATGAAACAACAGCTATTCTGGAATCATGCTCAAACCATGCGTCAAACAAAATAGGAGTAAAATATCCAAAAAATGTGCTGTGGCACAACTATCCTTGGGTTCTATCAATGACAAAAATGGTAAAATCCCTTAACTGATCCAGTGGTTCCTTTACCTAGTCTGTACACAGAGCTGATGTCTGATGAGAAGAGTCTTTCCAGAAGGCAGCTTTCGCTTGGCTCTGAGCTATACGGGTTAACCTGAGCCAGGCTGGCCTTCTCCTCCTCTGTGAGAAAGACCAATTGTCTGTCTCTGTGAGAAGCAAACAAAGGAGGCATTATGATTGCATGCATCTTCCCAGCATCATCACCCACTCTATGACTGACAAGCCTGCAAACCCACTGTAATGCCTTGAAAATGTATGCATACCCCGTCAGCCTCACGGTGTCCACAAACTGTTATTTATTGTGTTGGTGGTCTGGTCACAAAAACACTGCAAGCCACCCAAACGTCTACAACCCAACATGGTAAACAGAAAACACGCTGTCGGGATGCTACGCTGTAGCAGGGACAAAAAAGCTGCAGAGACTTGATGGAGGGCTGAAGCTAAATCAGCGGGAACTAGCGGAAGAAAACCTGTTAGAGGTTGCAAAACACGTGAGACTGCTGAAAAGGCTCACTTTCCAAAATTACAATGACCGTAAAAAATGGCCAAAGCAACAATGGGAGGGTTAATCTTAGTCAGACTGAAAGGAGAGCATCTCATCTCTGCACAGCTATTTTTAAGTTTGTAGAAAACTCTCATTTAAGATTTTTATTTAGACTTTGATTGGACTGTTTAAAAGAACATTTCCTTTTATTATGGGCAAAAATCAGGTCCTAATGCACAAACCAGGGAGAGATATACCCCAAAAGACTTGCTCCTCTTTTTGCGTCATAGCACGATTGTCCAAACTATTTGCTCCATATTTATTCCAAAGACGCTGGATGCAAACAGAAGACCCACTTTCGGATTTTTATTTTCAAACAAAATTTGAAAACCATGTATTCTTATAGTTTCACAGATATGTGCAACTTTGTGTTAATATGTCACATGAAGTATCTATAAGGCATGCAAACACAAACAAAATGCAAAATTTTATGCCTTCTACAAATGATTAAAAACAAAACACAAACTGTAAAAAAGCCACATTTTATCTCATAATAAGAATGAGATAAACTGTGTGAAAAGAGGCCTGTCTTATGACATTAAAATGTAATTTCTTACAGCGGTTTGGTGTTTAGAGGCTTGACGTGGGCCCTGTGAACAAATCCAGTGCGTCCTGTGGATGTGTGTCTTCCTATAAAAATGGAAAGTCCCCGCATCAGCAGACCCTGGATCTCCACCGTGTCCCCTTGACTCAGCTGGAGTTCATCTGGCCCAGCTGGACTGTAGTCAACGATGGCTTCACACGAACCTGTCACTGAGGGATCAGATGATAAGGCCAAAGAGAAAAACAGATAAGATTGCTGGGGCTTGCATAAACATTCGGAATATGAATCTAAATCAAATGGTCAATTCATGCAGTTTAACACTGAATATCGGAACAAACATAGAATACCCAGAAAAGTATTACCAATTGCACTTTCAAACAGTTCCTTTTCTACTGGTGAGTATCCAGCTTGGCCCGGATACTTCCTGAGGAACCACCTGACCAAACAGGAAGTAGAAAATATTGAGGTCAAGCCAACTCTTGCACAAATGTTCCTACTTCTTGTTGGCCTTTAACTAAAGTTCAATAAAGAACATGTTACATTGAGATTCAGTAAAGTGTATCATTCATTAACCCAAGACCGAGAAGGCTTATTCGTGGAACTTACTGGTAGAAGGGGTAGGGCAGCGGCTGCATGGCGTGGACTGGCACCTGGCCGTGGTTCCCCGTGGCGAGCATAGTGCCCTCCCAAATGTCGTCCTTCCCCGTATCCCTCACTATCAGCAGGTCATTTTTTTTAAATGACAGCTGCTCCTCACTGTCTTCATCCTCCTCACTTCTGGTGACCAGCGCCTTAGCAAAAAAAGATCCTGCAAAGGAGAGAAGAGAGCTTGTGCAAACGTGCGAAACATAAGCCTGCGTGGATCCAGATGTAGAAGTTTTCGGTGATTTCGGTTTGGATTAAAATCATTGTGGTTATGGATTAGCTTTTCTGTAACAGCAACTCTGCCCTCATTCAGTCACAAATGATGGATGGTGTATATACCCTCCTATTAAGCTAATGTAATTTTTATCGCTATTTGCCAGCACTGCAGTATTTTCATACAGTCCGTGTAGCTTTTTGTCTGGAGAACAGCAATATGTTCTCAGTAAGCTGGTCTCCATGTACGTGGATATAAGTTTGTATAAACAAGAAAAAAAAAAAGGCGAAACAAACAAAATAATAATAATATCCTGAGTCTGGAAGGATGTTAAAACACAAAAAGTTAACTACCAAGGAAAGCAACATACCAATGAGACGCAAAGAAAAAATAGCATAACTATATGTCGTCTTACTCTGGCTATTTAATAATTTTTACTGTTTACTTAAAAAGCTACATTTTTGGATCGGAATAGAAATCCACACTCTCAGAGAGAGTTTACACAATTCAAAGCTTGAGAAGCAGCACACAAGAATGGCCCAGCAGATCATTCTGGCTCTGATAATCAGTTTCATCTCTAAAGGAATAAAAAAATATTTCATTTTCAAGACTGTGTGAGTGCTAAAAAGTTCACCAAGAGAGAGATTGGGTCAAATTAGTCAGTCTCTGTAAATATCAAAGTTTTCAAGCATCACCATTGCTGATATTTTAAAGAAGTAATACACCAAGCCTGGGACTTTTACAGCTTGTGTTATTTCCAAAAGACTGAAAATAAGAAAAAAAAAACACCCATTTAGATCACATAACTGGTTATTTAGAAATGTGGTTTTATTGTGCCATCTGTTTGTACTCTGATGTTAAATTTCTAAGTTTGAAGTTTGATGAGTAAGCATGCATTAAGCAAGTACTTTAAGTCTGAAATCTGAAGGTTTTCAGACTTAAACTCTGAAAACCTTCGCTTTTAATGCCCAACCACACTTTTAATGTCCAACATGGCTCCTTTGAATAAAATACTTGCCCAAGTAAAAAAAAAAAATGTTTGCACTTCTGCTGAATTGTATCTCACCAAATCTTTTACCCACATGTGACTGCAGAAAATATGTCACTTAGCTTATTCCTAAGCCATTTTAATAAGATACAGATAAACACATTACTATTAGTTTATATTGCTAACAGTAGTTAGTCTGCACCCTGAGCAAATTCCACAGGTTTTCAAGCTTGAAACAGAAACACAATTGTTTTTAATTTCATACCATCACCAAATCCAAGTTCTGACTCGGGAGGTAAAATAATCACAACAAATGCACTTACACACAAGTGTTTCCTGGTTCACTGTTGCAAATAATGCATACCAAAAATTATTTTGAAGACCACAAAACGCAGGTCAAGTACCACCATTGCCATTTTCAACACAGTTTGAGAATCAGTGACTTCAGTTCTGCAACCATGTAAAAATTAATATCATTTTATTATGTCTTCAAGTCTCAATAAGAAAAAAACAAAACCACGTTTACCTTTTCTTTTAACATTTTTGTTTTATGCTATTGGCAGTATTTTCATACACTCAGTACCATCCAAATACAAAATCAGCATTGCTCACCTTCTTGAAGCAGAAGTTCCAGGTAGAGGGTGGCGAGATGCTCCTCGTCCACAGTGACACTGATCTCTAACTCACGAAGCAGCTCCGTGTCCAGCCAGAAAGACTGGTCACACAGGAAGTTCTCCAAGCATCGGGCAACAAAACCTGAACCACAAAAAAACAAATGTAGTGCAGTGACATAAACTAAAATCTTACTGTCAACAGGACTTGGCTAACCATTGTTTAGTGTTGGAAATATAAATAAACAAAATTCAGTAAAAGCATACAAATAAAACTACAACTGAATATCTATCAGAAGGAGGTCTGAGTCCTACCTAACGAGAGGTAAGTTGAAAATTTCCAGATCTCCTCCACCGTCTTAAATGTGAGCACAAAGATGTCCTTCTCAGCATGAACAGAGACCAGACGAGCTGACAGGTCCTGAGGAAAGAAGCTTTCAGGTTTCAGCTTCCAATCATTCATCCAAATTTTAATAATTCATGAGGTGATACATCTCCATTTGCCTTATGTATATACAGTACATCTTTATCATGTTAGAAGGTGGATTATTTCCAACGATCTTCACAGAATGAAGGGAAAGTGCAGTAAAACATAGGAAACACGATTTGGTCTCACTTTAAAGAGCTGAGTGATGTCTTTGCTGTTGCTCTCCACCACTCGGAGTCGTGTGCGCAGCGCCTCCTGCAGGGACTGGTCTGGATTATCACCGGAACGCCTACACCCAGTAAACCGGAGCACGATTTCTGCTTAAAAGATACGTAAAGCACGATCAAAAGCATTGATAGGAGAGGGGTTTTTTTTCTGACTTTGTCACTAAAAATAGAAAAAAAAAAATCAATGGAAACAATAACATTTTCTACGTTAGAAAGAGATTACACTTTTCAAGACTACATTACAGGTGCTTTGTGAAAGTTTTATGTTATTTGCTTTGTGTGCAAAACAGCAGTCCCAAGAGTAATAACGAAACCATTAGCCCTCTTACTGGACTCCATTTAAATCCATTTCTCTTGACAAACCTGGGGAGATGTGATGGATGAAGCTGAATTGCTGACTGAGTAAACATTAGCAGACCCACGAATATGATTTATCAGAATTCATTTCATTCATGAAAATGAAGCAGCTTCATAGATGGACCATGATTCACTTCATCTGTTGGGTCACAAGACCCAACAGATGACGTGTGGGACTTCTGGTGGAGTGGAGAGGAACTCTACCTGAAGAGAATTTCTCCCCGACTGAAATTTTACTTCCTCGGAGGAAGGCCTCTTTCTTCTTCCAGTAGCTGTCATGTTCCTCTCCTCCTGAGTCTCCAATTGGACCATCCTCTTCCTCACCTGTTGATACAAAACGCTAAAATATAAACCTTGTTTTTTTTCTCTCTCTCTCTTTCTGGATCAAGATGACTTGGATAACACATGGAAGGAAACGTAAACCTTTGTTCACTGTTTCTTAAGCAACATCCTTAGATTTTGTGCAGGATAGAAATCTTTGTTGTATGTGAAAACGGCTAACTCATTTTCTCCACTTGCAAGGACGGCTCTAACAGTTTTAATCACAATTCACATGTCTGACTGCAGTTTGGATATTAAACTCAAAACATTTCCAAATGACACAGGATAATAATCACTGCTTGATACTAAAAACAGTATCTCTGGTTGGTGTTACAACAGACATAGGACACCTAATTTCTTACCATTGTCTCACTTCATCCAATATTCTTACATATTCCAACAACCTTAGCTTAATCTGTAATTTATTCATCCAATACTTTTTATTTTTAGTCATCCACAAGTGTTGTTTTGCATTTTCTTTCAGCAACGCCCTCAATTTAATTCCAACCAAGTTCTCACCAACTCTGATTCTGCTAATGAGAACAATCCGTTTAGTGTGACGCTGCCACTACCATGTGTTAAGGTGTGAATAATGTGCGCAAGCTGATGTGCAGCGTTAGCCTCGTTTGACCACAACACCTTCCTTCATGTGTCTTCATGTATCTGGCACACTGAAAAGTGGTCTAGATAATTTTGCGAGGCATCGTCAATGTCTGCCGGACGGATGCGCACGTCATGGGTTGCTGAAGCGTGTCATTTTTTGCATTAAAGCGGTGACGAGCTTCCCATGGCTCGCTCCATTGTGCAGCAGAAAGGATATCCCAAAGACTTCCTCAGTTTGTGACCGGAAGTAAAGCAACGCTGCTTCTGCTCACATGAACCTCATAAGCGTGTTTTTCTGCCGAGCTAATAAAGGACTTCACTCTAATCAACAGAGCTTTCTGTCTTTGTTGCCTCGCTGCCATACCTTGAGTCATGATGTTATTGTCTGAGAAGTGTTCATTTGTTCCTCCAAGACTGTATGGCGGTTCCCTCCAAAGAGCATCCAGCTCAGCAGGGGAGATGTCTGCAAAACCAAATAAAACAACAAAAAAACATAATAGAATAAAAGTCAGTCCCTTCTATTGTTCATTTTAGGTGAAGTACTCTTGAAATATTTCTGAAGGTTTTTAATACCTTACCAATACCTCTTTAGGTTCTAGTTTGAGAATGTAGGGATTAGGGTTTCTGCCCCCCCACCCCCGCTTACATGTGTACAGTAAATATGAAGCCACAGCCAGCAGTCACTTAGGTCAGTTTGTCTTACTGTGAAAAGGAAACAGCTACCCTGCTTTAAGCCAAATTAAGCAAAATCTGCTCATCAGCACTTCCAAAGCTCATTAACATACTGAATAGGAGTTTTAGCAAAGGAGTTAGAATAGTTTCTGACAGAAAGCAGATTTAACATGACCTTTAGGGATTTTAGAATTATGTTATGCCCTTTATAATAGGGATTTACAGTAAGGTTGTGTATATATTAAATGGGATATTAAGGTTAAATCAGGGAATTATTTTTGAAATTATGGCCAGCTCCTGGATATAGCTTCACTGAATAGACACCAAATCTGAACATGAATAAAATCTGAGTATTTCTCATAAAAGTTCCTGGGGAAAAAAAAAATGTGTTCAGGATTGGGGAATGTGTTAAACATCACTGGGGTTGGGGGGTTTCAGCCACAGTTAGTTTGGAGATTTGTCAGTAGGAGACAGAGCACACACAGGCCTGGCTCACATACTTACACTGATAGGAAACCCTTCAGATGTCCCTGTGCTTGACTCCTCAGACACTTTTGTGTCAGAGTAATGTTTCACCAAATATGTAATACAAAAACGTCTATTATTAATTTCATTCCTCTCTTTCAACATGCTTTGTCAGTGGAAATTATAAAGAAAAAAAGGTGAACAATAGAAGTTTATCATCCAGATGCAAAGCGTTCACAAGACAATGGGGGAGCAAACACAATATGCAACATGACATTATGCCAAAGAGAACAACAGTCTATTCTTTCCATCGGAACGGAGTTAGCACAAACGCACGCAAAGTTATGCTGATGCAGTGCAGGATCACACCATGCCCTCTCCTTTTACCTTCTTGGCTAAGTGTGTTACCCATGCTGCACATTGACCTATGTCCCTGCCTATCTGAACGCAGCGGTCCATGTCATGACAGCAGAGCACAGAGAGCGGGCCGGGGACCGACCTGTGAAGGAGGAGAGGCAGACTTTGATGAGCGGTCGACAACAGGACGAGTTGAGGAACGGTCTGCAGCAACAAGACGCCATCTGGCCCAAGAGCCGGCAACTCCCAGAGATCAATGCCATCCCATCAGCGTCCCTCAGCCACTTTAATAACAACTCTATCTTTCTCCCCCCTCTCTTCCTTTCAATTGCCCAGGCCTAGCTTCCCTTCCTATTTCTGTAATCCCTTTTCCTGCTCTGCTCACACTACCAGTAAGTGTAAGCAGGACCTGTCTCTTCTTCTTCTTCTTCTTCTTCTATCTGTCTGGGACTGCTCCTCTGTAATATTTCTCTCTCTTGCAGCCTCCATCTGCCCCCACCCACCAATCTCTCTCTCTTTCCCTCTCTCTCTCTGTCTCTCTCAGTAGCTACCCAGAGAGTCAGTCGATCCACAAAGCACTCTTTGCAATTGGTATTGTGTGTGGGGGTAGGCCTTAGAGAAAGTTTCCTTATGATTCGCCCGTGTGCGAGAGTGAGAGAATGCACTGACAGTGTGTGTCATAACAACAGCGTGTTTGTTTCTGAAGTGATGTACTGCTGACCCGCTGTAAGGCAATGCCTGAGAGGAAAGGGCTGCAAGGTCAAGTGAAAGTGGAGGTGAGAGTCGCCTGGTGGCAAAGACAGACAATTGGATATTCCACACAAAGGAACATCATGAAAGTTATGTCAGCTGTTGCACAGGCGCATCTGAGTAAATCAGAATACCAATGTAAGGTTAATATGGTTCAGTATTTCAATTCAACAAGAAAAACTCCCACATTACTTCATTCCACAGAGAGGGATCTATTTTATTTGTTAATTTTGATGATTGAATTATAGCTTAAGAAACCCCTAAATTCATCATCTCAAGAAATTTGAATTTTACAAGAATAACAAAAGGATGACTTTTTAATACAGAAATACTTGAATTGTTTTTCCATGTAATATAAGGTATATGCACTCAATGCTGTATTGCTCTCCCTATTGACAATATTTCATAGATTCTCTAGGGTGTAGAGCAACAGAAACGGATGACCAGTGTACTATATGTAGAGTAAAGAATACAATCCCACTGTTTGCTAGTTTAATTATAGTTCTCAAAGTAGGCATAAATTCCTTTAGTAAATAAACACCATTTGATGAGCCTTCCAAAATACAAGTTAGAGAAATTGCTTTGAAAATTGGATGAAGAGCTGAAATATGAGTTTGTCAAGAAGAGCTTAGAAAACACAATTATAGCCAAAGTCACGGCATTCTTATGAGTGTTATAATACCCCAAATTTTCATGCATTTAGAAGTGCCACAACAGTTCTTCAATGGTTGTACATTGAAGAACTGTGCAACCAGTGTTACCTTCATTCAGGTAACACTGACAATACGGGCAGTACATACAACCAGTGGTTCCAACTCTATCAAAAGACATTCCACAATGGAAAAGCAAGCTGTTCTATGCTCTGAAAGTAACAGTGTGACCTCTCTAAATGTATATATGGAACTCTACTGATGAAATCTATGTCTATGTTCAATAGGGTCTCCTAGAAATAAATTAGGATATTATAACTTAATATACAATAAATTACAGAGATGAGTTCTTTTAAGCTTCTTATAACAATCACATTTATTTAGAAAATCTGAGAATTTCTAAGTAAATATGGTTGTTTACTTAGAAAACAATCACATTTACTTATGGTTGTAAGTAAAAGAAAAAAAAAAGCTGTTTTCCTTGTCATCTGCTTCAGATTGCATTGGGAGATCAGACAATTTTATCCACTGAAGAAATTTCTAATTTCTGACAAAGCCAAATGTGAAGAGGGTGAGGATAAATAGGCTTCAGTAACTCATTCTATAGCTTTACATCACAGATAATGTGCTTACAGTTACCTTCCAAATATGTCAACATTTCTTTTGAGTACCACTGTCAGTTTTAATTGTGCAACCATTGAAGAACTGCGGTGTTAAAAAAAAAGATTATTCTTACAGTTCTAGCATCCAATTGCTTTCCTAAACAAGACCGTTTTTAAGAAACATCTCCATAAGTTAATTGTTTGAGTGGTGAAGCAAAAGGCAGAATCAAGTGTTTTAAAGAAAAGCTAAACATTATGACAAGATGAATTCACATTCAACTACTTCTGCCTGCAATTCCAATTGCCTTTGACGACAAACATAAACTTTAGGGAACATGGAGAGATCAAGAGACACAATAAAAAAAAAAAAAAAAAAGTTAATAATTGAGTCAACATTTAACTACAAGGTTAGCTGGTAATTCTCCGTTGCAGCTTTTTGCAAAGGCACCACGTATGTGTCACATGATTGTTCCACACTTGCAATTAGACCCACACCACTGGTCCGCTTAACTTTGTTAGTTATTCCGAAATTATTTTATTTGGACTGTAGGAGGAAGCAGGGATAAAACTCACACAGCTGTGGGGGAAAGAGCAGACTCCAGCTGAGATTAGCAGAAACTGTCTTGTCATTGTTTGCTTAGTTTTGTCGCTATCTCTGGTGTCTTCTCACACAAGTGGAAAGTACAGTAGATTTCTAAATGGGTACTTATCAAAAAGTTCTAATTCTCTATTTCTGTGCTTTTTTGGAACCCCCAGTGAATTGAATAACCTGATCATTTTGAATTTAATTAGACGATGAGTGTGTGGATTTTATTTGATGGGCCTACACTAGATAGAGCAAACACTTAGAATAAAATAGCCTGTTTTTTTCTGTCTTTCTTTTTCCACAAATAAGTTACTCTGATACTTCTAAATAAAATCCAGGACAATCAATTGTACTCAGAAGTAACTTCTAATAAACGGAGTTCATCTGCTAGTAATTTAGTCTCAATCTGAATACGGCTGCTGAGTGAAGGCGTCAACGTTTTATTTTTAAAGAACATAATGAACAAACAGCACCATGGATATCAAGGGTCACAGCAGACAGCTCAGGGATAATGTCGCGGAGAAACGTAAAGTTTAGCTAGGGTATAAAACAGCATTCCAAATAGATCTAAATTGATCTGCAGCAGCCAAGAGGCCCCTGGTAACTCTGAAGCATCTGCAGAATGCCACAGGTCCACTAGAAAAATCTGTCAAAAGGATAATAATAGTCGTGCAATCAACAGATCTGGTGTTCATTGTAAAATAGTGAAAAGAAATCCCTTGTTGAGAAAAAGTCAAAAGAAGTTCTGTTTGTAGTGAGACACAAGTTATATAGGTGACACAGCAAACATTTGACGAGCTCAAAATGCTACATACCACATGGAAAATGTGATATGTAGCAAATCAACTAACCCTACAAACACTCTGAACAAAAACCATGGTGAAACATGGTGGTTGTACCATCATGCTATGAGGATGCAGTTTTGTTTGCAAGGATACGGTTGCTCCAGTGTAAAGCGATTTAAGTGGTCGGCATGATGCTGCAAAAGTTATCACAAAGAAATTGTGTGAAAATGTATTTATGTTATGACAAAGTTTGAAGAAAAAATCTCTGCAGGTTGCTGTATCTATGAAAACTGAAGGGAACCACTTCTCTGAATGTGATTTCCAGCAACTGAAGTGAAATGCAGATGGTTCGTTCCTCTTTTCGAGCCTCAGATCTCTGTTCACCCCAAGCACAAAGGGTTGATGTCCTTGCCTGGGATCGGTGTTGTTATCTTGTTTATGCGGCGGGCTGAATGGTCACGGCTGAATCTGTGCATGGGTATCCAGTGAGGCAGAACACTGTAAACAGCCACAAGGCGTGCCAGGGCATATCCTGACACTCTTCTGACTGGCCTGCTTGTTTTCTCTTGGGGAAGCGGATGGATAATCTAATAAACACAGACTTCTCAAGGTTGATATGGGCAAGTCACATGCACAGGACCTTTATGGGCAGGAGCCAATGGCTGCACAAGGGTTGATGATAACCTCTCTAAAACATGCTTTTAAAACAATATAACCTGTTCCCTTCTGATGTTGTAAAAGTCACAATATCCTCTTTCTGAAAAAACAGTGGAACCAGCTGCAAAGTCACAATCGTCTGCTCATCTTGCAGATCTGTCAGGGTCATTAACACACGACACCTCTTTTAGTGAAAGGGGTTATTAACCCTAATGCCTACCTACTATAAAGAACCATCCAGTCTTCACACACTGAAAGCCTGCACTGCAATTGTGACATGACAATAACGCTCAACCTAATGAGGAACATATGGCGAACATACGGCTGTGTTCAGATGTTGCTTTGTGAGGTTGCTCTCTCTTAATGTGTGTGCAACATGTGGAGTTTGTGGCGGTGGAATATGTGCAAACAGAGAAAGCAGAGGGTAATATGAGAGAGGAGCCCAGGTCTCTAAGTTTAGACTAGACCCCCCATTTGCCCACTTGCATGCCTGTGTGTGGCCAAGACAGAGCAACTCTGAAGGGAGATTCCCATAATGCTACACAGCGTTAAAATAAACTCTCAAAGCAAAACTGTGAATTTCTCAGGCTTTGTAGAGTTTTCTTCCTCATTCTTTTTTGTCTTGCAAAATCAGAACAGAAATGATAAACATAAAAGAATCTAATCTTCTCTTCTTCAATCTTCTTTACAGATATTATCAAGCAACCAGTAAAAATTAATATTCAGATAAAATCACAACTCTACACTCTTTAAAAAAAGAAATTACAGCTGGTAGGCTCTAGAATGACAACAGCTTTATGGTCATGTGGCAAAGTACAAAGTACAGTTGTGTTTACTCAAAAGGACCAAATTTTGGACACAGAGTGAATTTGGAGTTGAATATAAAAAACAAGAAAGAAGTCTTACCTCTGTGTTACTGCCAGTTCCCCCCAACTCAATTCATTCCTCTCATACTTTTCAGGATTTCTGTAATTCTCCCTCTGTCTGAATCTCGCTTTCTATACAGCCGACATTACAGCTGCTGACTGTGCTGTCATTCCCCACTGTCAAAAGCACAGAAAAAAAAACAGAAAGAGAAAGAATGTGTAAATCGGTAAGGTTGAGCTGCAGTCCTGCATGTGTGTTTCTGCTCCTTTCAAAGAGAGCATGTCAGTGAGTGAGGAAGTTTTAGGCTGTAACTCCACCCACACACTTCTTTGGAACGCTGGAACAGCCCACATTTTCTTCCTTGCCCTCATTCTCTTTGCAGACACACATACACAAACACCCCCACCCACACACACACACATGCACGCCCCCACACATGAATAAACTCCCTTCCAGCCACCCTCCAACACACACACAGTAAACATGTGAGCCACGAGTCACTGAAAAAAAACCATAATATTATAAAACAGCTGAACGTTCATGCAGCCATTATACAATGAAAGACCAAAGGCTTAATAACCTGCAGCCTTTTTTCTCATTCTGCGCTCACCAGTGGTACCAGCTTGGTTTGACGCTCCCCATGTGATAACAGTAGGTTACATCTACAACCAGTCAGCTGGTATGCACCATTGTTGGAAAACCACCTGTCTAAGTTCCAAGAATGCAATGCCTTTGCACTTACCTGTCTGTCAGGATACACACACAAACACACCTACAGGTGGCATTCCATTAATTGTACTTTGATGCCAAGAAATGTGCTATAATTAGCTTGCATGGCTGTAGGAAACATGCTGAGGGAATAAAACAGCAGCTACCTCCTGTTACCGACTTCGTATTATAACTATCGTTCTCCATGAGGCAGGGTAATTATCCCCAGGCTAGATTTGCTTTGGGGTTTTTTTCTTTTTCATTTAAGATGCTTTGTTAAGTATAAACTCTGGAACTGACTGTACTCATAAAATAAACTGTTGAAGAATACGTGAACATTTTATCAAAGATTTTAATGAATGTTTCTAGGCAGAATCTGAATTTACTTCAGTGACAGCAACAGCAAAGACATGGAGTTCATTAGCTGCCTCAGGAGAAGCCTAGATTGCCCATATATATTTTGTTATATCATTAGATCCTAAACTAGTTAAAGCTGAATTTTTGCTTCAAGACAAAAACTTTAATACTAACCAAAAGTCTAAAGACCAATCTTGACTTTTACAGTTTATATAAATTCATTCAAAATACAACCCATACAAACACATCAGCCTTGCTGCTCTCTGCTGGACACTGTGATGTATGAATGAGAATAAGGCTTGACTGAATCAACATTGGACTGCATGGTGGAACAGCTGATACCACGGTTCTTTCGCACCAAAAACTTCACATCTAAGCCAATAGCCTCTGTGCAGGGAGTTTGCATGTTCTTCCGATGAATGTCTGTGTCCTCCCAGTGCACTATTCCTACCGTCTTCCTGCTAATCTGCTCCTAAGTATAAATTTGTGTGCTTAAAGTGTCTTCATCCTTCGTAGCAGTGTGGAGTAATAGCAACCTGTCCATGGTAGATCCTGCTCCTTGCCCAGCGACTGCCCCCCTCTAGACCCTGTATTACAAATATATTTCAATATATATTCCTTTTTCCAGTGAATGTCCCTCCAGAATCCAGCATGTTACAGCAAAGTCACTCTGAATACATCAGCAATGAACTCCCCATGTGATCATGCAATTGGCTATGCAAGGCTGCAGGACACGGATCATTTATTCTCTCTCTCTCTTTTTCACTCTTTGTCTGTCTCTTTCCCTCTGTGTGTGTGCGTGTGTGTGCGTGTGTGTGTGTGTGTGTGAGAGGCCTTGTTTTTGATACAGTATAAGGACCATTTTCCAAACAAATACTACATTGTGGGGACTGACTGCTCTTTATGGGGCCCAAAGCCCAGACCCCATGAGAAGAAAATCTGTTTTTAGGCTCTGGGTTAGGTTTATTCCTAAGGTATGAATTGATTTTAGGGTTAGGAATGTACTGGTAATTAAGCTAAGTTTTCAGCCAATGCAAAGTCCTTGTGAAGATAGAAAGACATAGTATGTGTGGTGAGAAAGACAGTTATGCAAGTATTTAATAGCAACAGATTAGAAATAGAAATGGGTGGAGATTATAGTGTAGCATTACACTGGGAATTGTATTTGTGTGTGTGTATGGTTGCATTTACATTCCTCTGTGGATGAACAAAGCTTAGGGATTGTGAGACTTGATGAAGAATGTTGCTGATCAGGCCCACTGATAGTGGACACATGGCCTCAGTGTGACTCACAAACAAATAGAACATTACCTCCAAAAGAAAAACAGCGGGCGGGTGACTAGGGTGACTGGGTTAAAACAATGGAGCAATAGATTAGGAGGAGTGCCACTGAAACATGATCGTAGCTCTGTCATGTGATCAGTAGCACCGTTTCTGCTGATTGTGCCTGTTTTATATCACTTGGCAAACTCGTGGACTAGCAGTAAGACAGCATCCCAAAATGTTTTTTTTTTTGTTAGCTATGGACGACTGGCGCCTTTGCAGACAGTGACAATGTTGTGCTGACATGATGGCCTCTTGCCCTTCTGCCTCCCGTGAAAAGGAAGGCTAGCTTCCTGTTTTGCTGCCGCATCAGTTTGGTGGACAAAAGCACAATGAGGGACTGACACAGGAGCACAATTACAAACTAAATATTTAAGGGATTGCCAAACAATAAGTATCACTCATGCACACATTCAGCTAAACCTCAATTGAGTTATTCATTACCAATAACAAGCCCTGACCAATGCCAAACCAGCAAACCATCAATCCTCATACTTTAAAAACAAGTATGAGGAGTAAGGATGTGCAACTTTACACTTGAGAAACTAGCCAACAAACTTTGCATTAGAATAAAAAAAAAGGTTAAGAGGGTAGAAAGAGGACATATGGGACTTCTGAGTCCAGATCCCAAAAAGGTAAGACTGCAGCTGAGGGAGAACGCTGCGCCTGTCATATCCCGCCATTGTCCATCTTCCGAAAAACCTCGGAACGAGGGCTTCCTCAGGACATGGACAGAGAGCAACTTGGCTGTTTTATAAAAAACAACACTGGCTTAATTTAGACTAGGTAAAAATTAAAAAAATCTGGAATAAGTTTGTCACTTAGCAAGTGTTCATCTTTTTACATGTGGCAGATGGATATAAAGGCGAATTACAGCTGAGGGTATAATAATGCAGTCAACATCCAAGCTACTACTACTTAGAAGGAAGAACACTCGTCAAGTTCTGTCAGAGGTCACAGGGGCTGGCAGTGCAGCGATTCCAGGCATAGAGGAAAGTGCATTAAGAGATTCAGGATAGGGAAGCACAGGGTAGGAGTGTAGGAGCTTGGGTAGTGCTGCTCTCTGAAGAGCAGGGTCTTCACAAGTTTCTTGTTTTGGAAGGTCATTCTACACACATAAAGAGTCTGGACTGCAGTTCGCTTGACGTAGACACTGCTAGCTGACGATCCATTGATGACCAGAGTGACCGAGTCCTGATATAAGCTACAGAAAGGGGAGTAGATAGGAGATGTTAAGCACTTTGTTGACTAATATCATTGAGTTGATTTGATGCAGACCAATAAGGATGTCCAATGAAGTTCAAAGAGTAGAGGGGTGACGTTTGCTCTTTTAGGCATATTGAAGAACAAAGGCACTGCCTCATTCTTAAGAATCTGCAAAGGTTTCATAGCACAGGCTGGGAGATCAGGTAGGATTGCATTGTGACAAGCAATTTGCCAAAATTGTTATGCCACACTCTGTCAGTTGCAATTGTTTTTAAACTTTGACATGGTCACTCTTAAAAAGGGAAAACACTTTGTTATTAACCATTAAATTGTAACTGAGGATCACAACTGACATCTTTCTGGAAGGTGAACTTCTGATTTTGCTTCCTCTAACTGGTTCTCTTCATACATTGCCCTGTAATTCCAGTCATCCTTTAACAAACTCTGACTATTTGCCGCTGCTGAAGCAACACATTACGCAGCATGATGCTACCACCTCCATACGTCACGATGTGTTCAAGTTGATGTTTAGCGTTAGTTGCATGCAGGCCACAAATTTCCATTTTTTGTTGCATAATATGACATTATTCCAATTGTTTCCTATGTCCCCTAAATGGTCTGAGATAAATTTTTCCTTGTGACTTTCCAAGAGCAATTTTTATAAAGGGCAGATTTGTTAAATGTCGGATGAATGGTTTATTTATTGACAGATTTCCACATAGTAACTTTGAAGCTACATAATATCTTTCTTCTCCCTCTATTATTCACTACTTAGTGCTTGTCTGTCACATGTAATCCTTATTAAAACAGTGTATTATTAGCAAAATCTTTGTTGTAGTCAAGAGACAAGATCTGAACACTTTTAAATAAAATAAATACTTCTGACAGTCATTTTTCTTTATATACATTTTTTTTTTAAAAAAAAAGAATTAGCTGTTAACTTCATGTTTATTCATCTGCACTTCCCTTCGTCAATCTATCTCAGGGCTGTTTAATTTCTCAGAGTTGATGTTGCATAAAACCTACCAGTTTGAAGGCTGAGGTACCAACAGCGGATGGGTGTTGCGCTGTTAGATGGAGATCTTTACGCATCAATACCCATGAACCCATTTAAGCAAACAGCAGGCAAAGCTACCAGTGCATAACATTTCTGCTTTTAGTCATCAAATGCTACAGACTAGAAAAGGAATAGAAAAGCTCAAGAGCACATTCTCTCCAGAGTTTTGCTTATAGCTTTCCAATGCCAGTAAAATGATCATTCTTATCCTTCAAATGGGTTTCTGGCATTAAATAAAGTATTTTACAAAAACCGAGTTGTACCATTTTAGATTTAAAATTGAATACAAATTGAATAAAAAAAATAAAAAAAAACAGCTTTAAGTCAAACTTACTCTATATTGTTGTGATGTGTGCCGTAACTTCAGAGAATGGTTTCTGCCCATCTAACCTTTCTTTAACAGGACTTCATCCGTAAACAATCCAATTAGCCATTTTGCTTACGCCTGTTTTCCAGGAGAGGGCGGTGTCATAACAGTTTTAACAGGAACCTCTGCCGAACACAATGGAACATGAAGGCGTTTTTAGAAAAATAATATCGCTTCCTCTATCAATTTGTTTTCCTCACAGATCGTTGTCGTGATTTTGATATTTGAAAAGTAATTTGTATTACACTGAATAACTGATGAGGCCTGACATTTCTGCTGACACTGATAATAACTCTGACATCATCAGTCCAAGTCAGACGATTGATAATCTAACACTTTTTATCGTGGCTTTTAGGACAATATTTTCCTTTTCCTTTTCAAAAGCAAAGAGTGACGTCGCTATGAGCGAGGATGAAAGTGAGAATAGTAAATCTAACGTCAGAGCCGGAGTAAAACCGGGAAGAGTGGGGTTCTTTTCATAATAAAATCACTGTTAACTTTCATTTTTTGTTACTGAATTGTGAACGAATAATTAAAGTTCCACAATGCTTAAATGGGGTGTTCAAGACCATTCTAATTAGTCGCCAGAAAGTGTATCATATTGTACTCTTCATTAATTTATTTTATTTATTTTTTCTCATGTGGACCTATTTGTGTCTTTAATATAGCTGATGAATGAATAAATGATTGCTCTAAAAGCTAGAAAGCACAACCTCTCAATTTGAATGTACAGGACCGATTAAGAAAAAATAAAACAAAAAAGTCCATATGTAGATATAGATAGATAGATAGATAGATAGATAGATAGATAGATAGATAGATAGATAGATAGATAGATAGATGTTTCATCTATATGTCTATCTATAGTTGACTCTCTCGTTTACACCACCCTGCTCCCTCTCCCCCTCTCTCTCTCTTTGTCTGCCTGTCTGTCAATCACACCCAATCTTAAGCGACTGCTCCCTTATTTTGAAAGGTCAGTGCGCACACAGTATCCGGACCCAGTATTGACAGCGCTTGAGAGGCGCACGCACGGGAACACGCCGGAGGAGCGCGGCGGAGCTGGAGGAGGAGGAGGGAGGGGGCTGTCTCGGGCGAGAGTAAAAATGTGAAGGTGGAATCCAAGTGAGCAGCGTCGTTTTCTGGTCTGTAGAATCTGTCTGACTGGAAGGAAAATAAGAATTATTATTTTAAAAAAAACACACACACACACACACAGGAGACCTTGGCACAGCAGGAGCGGGAGCTTTATTTGGATCCTACAGCTGATTACGGGAATAATCCTCGCTAAGAATTCTTTGTTTATATTTGTGTGTCCCTCTTTCTGCCAGTGTCTACACCTTCACATGTAATTGACTGAAAGGAGCGGTGCCGAGAGTGAGGATCACAAACCCGCGATTGCAGAATATTGATTTATTAACTACACAATGTGAATATCTCCTCTTGCTGTATGGGATTAATTTTGGCCGAAGCAGCTTTGTTTTGGATAAGGACGCATTGGGCATCATGAGTTCCAGTGGTAAGTCCATTCTTGCGCGCCTTATCTCTCCGCTTGGAGTGAAAAGACAATGTAAACAATGATAAAACAAAATATCCTATAGGAAACCATGTATGTTATTTTATAGTTAGTGGATGATATAATTAGCATGTTTGTTTTAATTTTTTTTTATTCATCACAAAATGTAGCATTTCTATTATTTACAGACTATATAAAATAGTTTATTTTACAAACATTTACACAGAAAAATAAAAAAAAAGAAAGGTATGATTATGCAGGTATAAAGCAAACTCGGAAAAGGTTAACATGGGACTTTAAATACATCCGGGGGTCAGAGTTCACCCAGAAGCATTTCTCCAATTCTTCACTCACATAACAGCAGCTTGGACACTCTCAGTGTCTGCCACCTCTCTTTCACCTCCTTCTGGGAGACCACTTTCAGCTCTTTCACACTGTCCCTGCAGGAGCAGCACACCTTGTAACTTGTGGGGGGTTTGCTGACCCGACCTCCCTGTATATCTATGTGTACCACAGCAGGTGACAAATCACCCTTACAACTTCAGGGGCCACTGACATCCTTACCCTAGAGTGGCCCCAGGGACAGCTCTGATGCTGAGCTGACCTTGGATCAGCTGACTCTGACCCTGATCCTCTGTCCGCTGAATCAGGGCTTTCCCTGTATAGCTTGTGCCGAGCGTGTGCACACGTTTTCTGCATGCTTCCATTTTTGGTCTGTATACAATTCACTGTGAGTTTGATGCACAGGTGAGGTGGGCGAGTGTTTCACTGTTCGGGCTGGGTGAGGTGAATGTGCCCCAGGTGCTCAGAGAACTGATGGTGTCAGGCGCTTCCTGTCCAGCCCCTGGTTTTACTGCATCATTCATAATCTAGCTTGTCATTCTGTGGCACTACATTATTTATATGGTGCTCTAAACTCACCTGAGCCTTGCCTGACTTGCAGGGAGTGTTGCCTTGATTCTCAGGAAGGGTGTTGCTTCTTCTCACTCTCTTGAGAAAATGAGAATAATTCTTTTAAGAGCTCTGAGTGTTTTTTTTTGTTTTGTTTTTTTTTTTTTTTGCTCTTCCTCACATGACACATGGAGGGGGAGCAGCACCTCCAGGCAACATGTGGGGAGCTGTCACACGAGTCCTTGTGTTTTGCACACAAGATTGCCCAGCATGCATTGTCACAGCTGGCAGAGAGTTGGTGGAACATGTGTCTGTTCCCCAGCTTAAGGCTTCTGACCTGTAGAAAGTACTTTTCTTTTTTTTTTTTTTTCACTGTTCTCCCTTTGGTGTCAGTCAAACATATGCTGCTGTCTGCCTCCAGTGCTTTTAAGGTTTGGACATGACAGAGCCTGTTGGGGTGCGCTGGGTGCACTGTTTTTCTGTTCCACTGGGTGTGATCAGCCAATGGCCATCGACACACTCAGAGCAGTTGCACATCACCACAACCTAGTTTACTAAACTGGGGTGTATTTACATCATTCTGCAAGAACTTCACATGGTTAGGTGTGGAAAAAAGTATTAATCTGTGCAACAGATTAAGATCTTTCATTTTGGCACACTCAGTTTCTACACTAGGGAGTGATAAAGCACAAGTAGATCAATATACAGATCATTGAGTTCAGGGAGCCAGGGGCTTTTTGCAGCGCCATTCATCACAGGCAGCAATGACACATCTCTCCCTCCCTCAGTTTAATGTCCAGAGCAAAATTTTTCAATGTTAGACAAAACATATCTAGAAGCAATTGAGAGTTTTAGTGTATTATGTTGAGACTTCTGCGTCATCGCAAAGTTGCTCTGCGTCATCGCAAAGTTGCACATCATGCCACTTTACCATCAAAACAATTTCCTTTATGTAAAAAAAAGATCCATCAAAATAAAAAAAATCACAGTTCATGGTTATCTGCTCTAACCGTGGAGGGCATGTCAAATACACCAAATGCACCAGCTTACAAGATGGTGACATACAAAACTCAGCTTTTATGGGTTTTGTAAAAGGTAAATGTTTTGGTGAACTTTGCTTTGATGTCTAGATAATCTTGTCATTCTTTATGTTTTGTTCTTGATATACATCTTCTCAAAATCCTGCGTATGTTGCAAAAAAAAAAGTAATCTATCAAAACAATAAATGAATCCTTAGCCCTTAAAAGAAGAAACTGATATTGATGCATCTCTACTTTGACACCAGTGGCAGTAAAATAAATTAAAAAATTCACGAACAAAATGGAAAAAGCAAAACTTCAAATGACAAAAGGAAATTTGAATTAGATTATATAAAATGTAATGTTTTAATATAATTGTATGACTATAGTCATGGCAAAAATAATTGTAACTGTAATAATACATGCAAGTTATTCAAGATGACTGGAACATTTTGGTTTTATCATTTCCGTACCATGCACATCGCAGCAGTTAGCCAGAGGACACAGAAGTTATAAAAAACTACATGTGTTGTGTTGATGTCCAACAATAGCCATTGTTGGACAATAGGTTCTCTGTAATTAGGTACATTTGAATTAAGTGCAGTACAAAAAAATAAAATCAGACTTTAGAAGGCGTTGCGTGCTGTTTTGTCTTTCATGGCCCTAGCAGTGCTTTTAATATGTGAAATAGCCACAGGGCAGAGTAGACCAGGCTGATGTGCTAGCATTATTAACAAATCATACTGAATTACATGCTGTTACATGTCTCATTTGCTTTCTGTACAGGTGCTATATTTAAGCAAGGCAGTAATGGACCAATCACTTTTCTTCTAACCTGAACGAAAGCCAAATTTAGTTGCATTTCTTGTGGTGTGCACATCAGACCACAGGGAAGTTACACCATAGGTTAGGGCGGGTGTGGAGACGCATCCAGTAGCTGCCAGAGCCTGACAATAGAACAGAAGCTGCACAACCAGAACAGCCAAAGGAAACATTTTATTATGTTCTTTTCTGGTTCGGTGAGGTGAGTTGCTTCAGTTGCAGCTTACATTAGTCATGGCAAAAATGCTTTGCAGGCATTTGCTTTTTGCCTTAGAGCGATCTGTTGCATAATAACTAAAATTTCCCAACTAACCATTTGAAGAATCAGTCATGATTGATTTTGAGGAAATTCATTCGTTAGTAAGTACCATGTCTATTTACTCACTAGTTGTAAAAACATTAGATATTGTAAGGCTGGGTGTGCTTTGTGTGGTGCTCAGTATGACTTAAAAATCTAGTCATCCACAAACTAGACCTTACCGCCGTCCAAGTCTTCAAAACAAATTTTTTAAAGGACGCAACAGTGTTGTACATCTGCAGCACTCTGTGACTCAAGCAGAACTTATCTGAATGTTTCCACAGTGCAAAATTTCACATTTCTCTCATGCCAAATGACAAATGAGTCTTCTTAAAGTTGCAGGAGAGGGGCGAGATCGTACTGTTACTTATAAAACACTTATGGCTCTTCACAACGTGATGCTGAGTCGAGAACAACAAATAACTTCAGGATTATGTTTTAGGCATTATAATTTCAAAAGACCTTTGTGTTTTCATGGTTTCATATCAATAAAACCAGTGAGTCAGCGCAACAACACAGTTGTAATTATCAAACAAAGAGTTTAGGACAGGCAACTTTGCATGCACACACTAAGGGCAATTTAGAGAGACAAATGAAACCAACATGTATGTTTCTGGACTAAGTACCCAGAGAGAACTCAGACATGCACAAGGAGAACGTTCCAACCTCAGGCAGATGCTACTGTAAGTGTAGTACATACGATGTGGGACAAGTACATCTGAGTAGCATATCTGTCATTCAAGGATGTACATAAATAGCATGATGACAAGACATGTAAACCTGCATGGATTGTTTCTGAGAGGTGGGGAATCATCTGGAAACTGGGGTAGATGGAAGCGAGAGCTATACCATTTATGATTGCTGAGCCGCTTCCTCATCTGGTGCACAGTCCAAACCAGAGCCAAATACCATTCATCACTGCACGATTCCAGGTGCCTTAGTTCAATAACACAGAGAACAAAGGCGGGAGCTTCGACTGCACAGATGCAAACCGCAGATGCTGGGAGGCAACCACTGAATATTCATTTACAGTTGCACGCAACCGATGCAAAATCAGGCGGATGGTTTTGTGGATTATTAACGGCTACTGTCATAGGGGTTTGACTTTTGTGCACGAGTAAAAGTCACCAAGAAAAGGGAAATGTCAGACATAAACAAAAGGGTTCAGCATAATCAATTTGTTCTTAAAATAATAGAACGGATTTGATGGTGCACTAAATTCAGCTGTGTCCTGCTTCCTCTAACCTTGACTTCTGGCAGGACCAAGAAATCATTAAGACTGTGGGTAGCAGTCCAACCCTTTTTCCTTTGCTCTGTGGAGTATTGGCATGTTTGTGTTACCACTGGACACCAGCGTCGCTTTGATGGCTGCCTCAACACAAGATCCTGATGGAGATGAAGACAGAGAAGGAGAGGGAAGGGTTGGGGAGGGAGACAGAGGGGCCCTGATCAATGACTACATTAAATTACTGACAGGGGAGATGGATGGGCGTACTGCTCGGATGTTTTATGAAGAGTGGCAATGATTTCAGAGGAAAATATTGTTCCATTGACAGAAAAATAAGTATTCTGTTAGTCAGACATTGATTGCTGTTATTTTTAACTAGTATTTTATGGATGTAGCGAATTTATGTGACAAAACGAGAGCTTTAAGGTCTTTTATATACAAATCTAAAACACATAAAAGCTGTGATGTGTTTTAGTATTTTTAGTTATTTCATTTAAAACTCTAAAGCCTTTTAGCTGTTCTGCTTTTGATAAAGTAAAAAAAGCAGGTATTACATTGAGAATTAATTGGGCTATTTGCTTAGGACCAGCCTGCAGTCATGCTACTCACGGCTGGACCATAGTTTGTGAGAGTTGATATATAAATGGGAACAAAGATGCCAGTTACTCATTTATTTATTTTACTCATTTATTTATTTTACTCATTTATTTATTTTCCCTATATATTTATTTAATTTTGGCTGAAATTGCTCTCCATAATAGAGTGTTTTTTGCTAACCACACTACAATCCCATTTTTATCAAACTTGTAAAGGCATTTTATATTTTTACAGAACAGTTTTAAAGTTATTTCTTTGGCCTTGAGTTGAACAACTCTGACTGCATATTGCAGAACTGCACACCACAATGGATTTTTATGACTCCATTCCATAATAACTGATTGGTACTATTAAACATCTTGCATGTCTGTTAACTGGTATAATTGAGAAGATATAATTTACAAATTTACCTTAGGCATACAGCACAGGAAGAGTCTTGTTCATGAAGATTGCATGTTAATATTTAAATATATTACCGGTATGTGACATTTACTTTTTTGAGTGTTGCGTCATGTTATAATGTAATTCTCTTATCAAAAACGTACCTGGAGGATTGCTTTGATTCTTTCATTCGTGTTTGAGAGTTTCCTGTTGCAGGAATTCAGGGCTGCCTGAACTCTTGCTGATACGAAGCTTGTCCTTGGAGCTGCAGTCGTCAGCTGAGCTCTCAAAGAGCCTTGCAGGGCACCTCTCCTCTGCACCTTTCCCACTCAGCTCCTCTAGACTAGCAGCAGCAGCACTTAGCAAACACCTGGTGAAACTGCTGAGCTTATTGTGAAAAGAACTTCTCAGTCCAAAGCTCCCAAAAACAGGAAACTGCATTATGAAGTAGCATTGTGATGAAGTGCATAGTGTTGGAATGAGGGGGAGCTTCTTAAAAAGAGGCCAATTTCAAAGCATCAAATTGCAAAGTCAAATTTCTTATTTGATATAGAGCATTTTTATACCAACTGAAGGTGACATAGTTATTTGAGTGTGCTATAAAATTGCACTATGTTTGTGGAAAATACATAATACTTCTCCTTTAAAAATATAACAAGGTATTTTTCCACTTTGTTGTAACTCACGTCTAACTCTTCACCACCATTCACTCGGCTTCCATTGTGACTGAACTCCCAGCATGTTCTTGGTCCAGCCTGTCAGGTCAGAGGAAGAAATCGCAGCAACCTCTCAGTCCCCAGGGATGCAGCCGGCCTCTCCGTACACAGGGCTGTTATCCTGTCGATCCTGCAGGGTGTAATTTCCTGAGACACCCTGTGTCAATGTGGAGTCAGTGGATTACACCTGGAGTCCAGCTGGTTATCATTAGAAGTGTGGCTCAACTGGTCGACATAGAAGAGGATGGAGGGATTTTTTTTTTTTTTTAATAATAGTCTTTAATTGGTTTTGACATGGGAGAGCTTTGTCTCAGTGAATGAAAATGAACACACTGTCATAGTTAGTTCTGCAACACCTCAGCTCCTGAGCTGATTGTGTACTTAGGGTCTTTGTTCTTGGCTTCTCTTGAATACATGGTAAGTCAGAAAGCATCTTATTGAATTTCTTTATATCTTAACTTATACTGGACTTTATAATCACACAATAGCTTCCTGGTTGGGAGTAAGCATGGCTGATTGAAAACTGCAAAAAAATGTTCTGGTTTAACCTTCCCTTGTTTTGAAGTCCTTTTAAGTGGACACTGAGCTGCCATTTCCCCATTTCTTACTTGCTAAATTTTGTTATTTAAAATTTTTTTAGACCAGCAACCCTCCCGACCCCACTACGGGACGAGGGTGTAATGAAAATGGATGAATGGATGGATGGATAAAATTTTTTGTGGGCTTTGACATCCATCCCTAGCATCTGAAATCTTTCTGGACTTAAAGCAAAGTGGAAACACGCCAATACTTCATTAGACCATACCATAATGCAACCGGTCAAACCAAGCAACAAAAATCTAAACAGAGAAACAGGAATAAGATTATTAATCTAATTTACAAACTCATCTACATAACTAAATGGTTTGCAAAATAAAACATGTAATACAGGGCAAAACAAAGGCTTATTTTAAAGATAAACAAACAATACAAGAAAAAAAACACGTCCATTTAGTAGAACCCAGTGATGCAATCAGTGACATCATCATTTAAGCAGGAAATGCTGGGCTGACAGCCCCTCCCATACACCTGCTCAGGCTGTTGCATCTAAAAGGAACAAGCAATGGTGAGTAAAAAAAAAAAAAAAAAAGAAAAAGCAAATAATTTACCATAAATATACCTTGAAAGAAAAGAAACATATTCATCCAACGGCCCAGAAGTGTTAGCTTTGACTAAAGCCTATATAAATGTAAATTGTAACATAATGCTACCACAAACAAACTCGGGATAGTGAGTGAAGCAAAGTTGCAAAAGCAACGTTTAAATTCAAGCATTGTGACCAGCGCTAGAACGATTAAATGAATCAGAAATAAGAATAAGGGACAATTGGCAAACACAAACTGAACCACCTCGTCACAGACCTCTACTACTTTTACTGGAGTAAAACGGTCTTAAAAGTGCAAATTATAAGTGACATGTCTATACAGTGGCTGCCTGCTTACAAAATGTAATGTTTGCTGCTTGTTTCAAAATTGGTTATTGGGTTACCATGAAAAGCACTTTGAACTCCCCTGTTAATGAAAATAAACTTGAAAGGGAACTACCTGAGTTGATAGCTCAACCAATCAAGATCAGGTGATGCGCTGAGTAAATTTAGCGTTTGTGTAATGTATAATTTTAGCCTACAACTATATATTTAAATCAAAAAAACGTCAAGAAAAGTAGCTTTATTAGGTACACCTTGTTAATATGGTCAAAAATAATTAAGTAGGCTTTGAAATTTAAACAATGCTCGTTCGTTTTAAGGGGCTGAAAGTGTGCCCAGAAGTCCTTCACATGACTAGTCAGAATCATTAGAACAAAGCCAGATGGAGGCATGTTTTATCGTGGTTCACACCAAATTGTGACCTTACCATCTGAATGTCGCAGCTGAAATCAAGAATCATCAGACTAGGCAACTTTTTCCAATTACTTATTGTCCAGTATTGGTGAAGTGTCCAGTTAAGTGTAGCCTCAACGTCCTGATTTTAGGGAGTTGACAGTAGCCGTGTATTTTGATGTTCTGCTGCTGTAGCCATTCTGCTTCAAAGTGTTGTGTGTTCAGAGTTAGAATTTTGCATATTTTGGTTGGGAGAGGAGCTGCTGGGTATAGTTGCCTTTTCATCATCTCAAACCGGTCCACACGTTCTCTTCTGAACTCTGACATCAGTAAGGCATTTTCGTCCACACAAATGTTGCTGTCTAGATATTTTCTCTTTCTTTGGACCATTCTCTGTCAACCTGTGAAGTGGTTGTGTGTGAAGATCCGTGTACATTAGTAGCTCCTAAAATGCTCGAACCAATCCACGTGCCACCAACAACCAAGCCACACTCAAAGTCAACCTGGCTTGATTTGAACCTTTGCAAGTTTTGTTCACCAAGTGTAGATGGTTAAATGCATTAAGCTGCTGCCAGATTTGGCTCGTTTACTTTTTGTGCAACAAGTATTTGAATGGCTTGTATAATATGGAGGACAGTGAGGTTTGATGTGTTAAATGATTGTGGAAACAGAAAAGTCATTGTCAATTTATTTTTCAATAAAAGAACAGATCATGTCATTTATGTTCTACGTTAATATCATTAAATCAGGCCACATGGAGTACTCATATTTTATCTTCTATCTGAGCTTAGCTGGTATAGGAATCATAGGATGTTACTGCGTGCTAGGGGTTTGTTTTGGCCACGTTTCAGAAGGTCAGCAGGGTAAATAATTGCCATCGTGTTTTTTCAGGGGATGATATCAGGCCGGCTTGTACTTCCATTAGCACACATTATCTCACATTCACACCTGATGGAATCACGGTTGTGCATTTGGTTTCACAGAACAAAAGAAAACACTTCCTTGAAATTTTAACTCGAAATTGGCACTTATGGGGCCAGTTTGTTTTTCCCAGAGGTCCCAGGCAGCATTGTGAGGGAAACAATGAACTTAAAGAGAGTCAGCTGTGGGAGATGTGGTATGGGTTGCAATTGTTGTTACTTATTTATCGCAGTCACACTCTTGTCCTGGTTGGAAAAATAAACAACCATGACTATTATATCGATTTATGCCTTTGTGTATAGTCTGTGAAAATATTTATTGCATCTGTTTTGTCAGACTTACTGTTTCTATAAAACAACATAAATGCTTCTTTTTTAAAAAAAAAAATCTGTTTTTATGTGTATTTTAATCTGTTTTGAGGCAAAGTCAGTTTTCTTTCTAATTGCCACCTGCTTGGTCTTGCTAAAAGCCTAAAACCCCATGGTGCTTACGTCCTTCCACACAGAAAAAAAAAAAAAAAAAAAAACATTGACTCCAACAACTTTTGTACCAAGTACGGAGTTGAGATTATTAAATGCAATATAAAGATACCAAATATGATAGCCTGCCTTTTTATGTGAGAAATTTGAAGCTGCGCCTTTAGTCTTCTAAATAGTCAAGCTTACCAGGATATATCCAAAAGGAAGTCGAGAGACATTGTTAGGTTTGCAACAATGCAAATCACCTGAAGGCCACTATCAAAGCAACACGAGCTTCCATTACACCTCAGCAATGATGCACCGACACAGTAATTCATGCAAAACAAGACCCAAAAAAGTATTGGGTGCTTACAAATCAACATACATTTTGCATTCTGACATTTATATTTAAAATATACTTTCACTTGACCTTATGTAATATTCAACATTTTTTTGAGACATTGAATTATGTGTTTTTATTATCAGTAAACCATCATTAAAATTACAGGAAATTTAAATCATTTAAATAGTTCCAAAGTTACTTTGAAAAGTTTTTTTTTTTATTGCTTTCCGGTGCCAGAGAAAAAAATCAAACAAACTTTGCAAGAGTTTTTTTATTTAATTTAATTTTATTTATATATACTTACAAAGACTTAACTGTGGGAGATGTGGTATGCTTTGCGATTGTTGTTGCTATAAACTGTGTTGAACAACACTGAGAAACAGCTTTTATCAAAACCATAGAGTTTGGCAGTCTGGGTAGAAAACAAATTTAAGCACAGACACTTCTATACAACTCAACAAATGCAAGCAGTGCATCAGCTTTGACCTTTTAAGTGGTGCAAGCCCTTCGGGATTAAGTCTCGACAAGCAATCAGCTACTCTGTTGTGTCAGCCCACATTCTCGTCCCTCTCTAGCGGAAGAAGAAAAGTCCTTCACCTAGATGACCATCCCAGCCTGTTACTCCGGCATCCCTCCTTTTCATTAATCTCAGTATAGAAGAGCGATAAAGAAGAGGCAGGCGTTTTGACACATTGTCAATATTGTAATCTTTTCGGATGCTGTGAAATATGTTAATAGCTCAGATCCCCGGGCCGATTTAATCCAATAACCAAGAAATGCCGAACATCATTATGAACATTTGTTGAGACTAATATAAAAGTGGTTTGATATTTGTATTATGAGAGAATTTTGCTTTGTGGAAATCTTTTTTTGTGTGGCTCAATGCGAAGTAGCTGTCGGGGCTCGAAGGAGTCACACATGTAAGCCAAAGCAGAACGAGGTGAGGAGATCGATGCGGTCAGTCAAGTGGTGGTGAAGCATGAGTGTGTGAAAAATAAAGCCAGGGAGAGAGAGGCCCTGGAAGTAGCCCAGCATATAGTTGTCAGACCTCATAGTTTTGGAACTAGTGTTGAGAGGGCTGCAGATGGAGCTTATTGTGGAAGCTCCATGCATCTCCATATTCGGGACACAGCCATGGAGACACTGATCCTAACATTTTCAAACTATTTGAACCTTTTTGTAGTTTGACCTATTAAAACCACTGAGTTTTATTTGTTTTATTGGAACTAAATATGTTAGACCAACATAAAAAATAGCGCCTGACTGAGATATGGAGGGGGAAGGATAACTGAGTTTGAAATGTTTTGAGAGAAACAAATCCCAGAATGTTAGCATACAATGTAGAACCAGACTCCCTTGCCATTCCAAACACACTAATGTGCTTTCATGTAAACTCTTGTAGTTCTGACTTATGGTGCATTCACACCAAACGCGTCTCGAGCTTCAGGTGCTTCTGGTTTACATTCAAAGTCTACTTGGAGGCCGAGGACCGTTGCGGCGCGTTTCGAGCGTCTAGCGTGCGATTTGAAACGTTTGAAGAATTTTACGCATCCGACGCGCCATATAGTCTGGAAAAATGAACCTCAACCCCAGTCAAAAGTTCTTTGCTGCCTCTAACAGGTTATGTTTTCCAAGTGTCGCCCTGTATTAATTTTCCATTAATTTTCCCAAAAACTGAGCAATTTCCATGTCCCAGCAGAACAAAATCATCCCCACACCATGAGTCTGTCACCACCATGTTTTAATTTTAGGATGTCGTGTGCAGAGTTAGTTTAAAATTTATTCATGAAGTTCTCATAAACTGTAGGTTTTCACAGAATAGCTGTATATATATTAATTGCATACTGTTGGATTCTATTCATTACATGATTTCTAAATTATAATTTGCTACACTATCTTTCACTTGACAGCTGCCCTAGGCTGCATGTAGTTGACCGATCACACTTTTTCAAAGATGTACTTTGCCTCAAGATGACGCTTCTTTGCAAGTTTAGGATGCCATGAAATTGAATTATGATCAAAAAAACTTTCAATGCAGTGTGTCAAACAGTCTACATTTGATCTTTCAGATGGTACAATTAGGATGTTTTTATGTTCCGCAGCTCATCAGCAAGTCTCAACACGCAGCGAGCGGAGCTCTGAGCCAATCCGGTGTCAGCGGTGTCGAGAAGTATGCAAAGGGGAAGTGGTTCGCGTCCAAGACACTCACTTTCATGTCAAGTGCTTCACCTGCACTGGTAAGAAATTGGATTCCTTAAAGACAACAACACCACACAGTGATTGTGAAAGCAGAAATAAAATCCGTAGTGTTTATGGTAAGAAAATATGTGGTAACACTTTATTTGACGGGTTGTGAATAAGACTGTCACGACACCGTCATAAACATGACATAACACCTGTCATGAATATGAGTAAGTCTTTATGAATATTTATGACTGTTGTCATAAAGTGTCATTCGGTAAATCGTAACACTTTTATTGCAAAGTTGACATTATTCAAAATGTCTTTGTTCTGATGACTTGACATTAACCAAGAAATCATGACCTGACATAAATTTGTTACAAAAGTTTTACTGATTAAACTTTAGCTTTAATAACATAAAGCTACATAATTTTTTAAGTTTAATTAGTAATGCTTTTATAACAAATTTATGTCAGATCATGATTTCTTGGTTAATGTCAAGTTGTCATAAAGAAAATATTTTTGCCTAGATTAATGACAAGTTGTCATAATAAAGACATTTTGAATAATGTCAACTTTATATTAAAAGTGTCATGATTTACCGGAATGACACTTTATGACAACAGTCATAAACATTCATGAAGTCTTACTCATGTTCATGACAGGTGTTATGTCATGTTTATGACGGTGTCATGACGGTCTTATTCACAATCCGTCAAATATAGTGTTATCAAATATGTCATAGCATGCCCTTGCTTAGATGGTAATGGCCATAAGTATTACCTTACCTTTTATTAGAATGCCATTTTCTTTTTATTGTCAGAGATGACATGTTTTTCTTAGCCACATCAAATGCACACATGACAAGCCCTTCATCTCCTGGTGCACATGCTGTGTGCTGCTATTAGCCCTCAGTAGGGACTGAAATGTATCAGAGGGATCTTGCAGCGCACATGGTGCCTGGTAAGGTAGCTTGTTATTGTCCTGGCAACAGAGGATTTACCTTTGCTTGTACACGCTGGCTTAATGCCACTGATGTAACTGGCTTTTCAGTGCTGCTGTATAAGCAGGTGCAGGTGATCTATAGTGGATACAGTAGTGACATAACCAAACATCCTGTTACAGTAAGACGATTCCTGTCCATTGTAATACGAAGCTTATTTAGTCGCCACTTCGCACCTATATTTAGAGTTTAGGAAAATTACTTAGATGTAACTTTACTGTTTTCGGAAATATTTACTAGGTAAGAATCAGTATGAGATGCTAGTGGTATATTTAATGTCTAGAAAATTACCACAGTTTAATAGTTTTAAAAAGTTGGAAAAAAATATATATACCTGCAAAATGGTGTATTTGCTTTTATTTAACATAAGAAAAAAAAACGAAACTGATAATATTTTTGGCAAAACAGTTTCATATTGCTGATTATTATTACAAATTTAGTAGTATTTATTATAAAAACAGACTGAGAAATTAGTTTGTGACTCTTATATTAACTGTATGTAAACTGGCTGATTTTCACCATCACTGTTTAACTTTTTTTCCCCCATCTGTAAACACACCACCTGCTTCTAGTTTGCACTGACAGCAACATTCTTCTGTCTGCACACTGTTACTGAGACGCCTATTAACAAGAAGATGCATATTAAGCCCTTTTTAGTTTTAGTGAGCTGTTGAAAAGTCAGAAGTCAGAGGAAGCACATATATAGAAGAAGATATTTAAAAAGAAAATTTATTTTTCTACATGATAGGAAATAACTGCAGGTTTTCCCGGCTACAGATGGTGGGAGAGAGTGAGACTGTCAGCAGATAACAATAAGGATGAACATATTTAGTTGAATTTCTCTGTTTGGAATTTCAACCTCTTTCTGTGGTGTAAAATGCTGGATTTGGAAGTCTAACCACTTAAAAGTCAGAGTTAAGCCTCACATCTGCTCTATGTGGAATCTAAAATAAGATGCGAAGGAAAGAACTTCATCATCTTTTAATAACTCAGTGACAATTCTCTCACACAGTGGTGTGATCCTTTACTCTCCATATAAGCAACTTATTAATCACCCACGACTGACAAGTTTGAAAAAAATGTATATTTTGAATACTGTTTTCAAATCTTCATGCATTATGCTGCCAGTGAGAATTTGAATTTGCTCAAATTATTATTAAAGGCGTATGTGAAAAGCTAAAGCATTGTAACTGTAAATGCATTTGCAATTAATCAGCTATGCAGCTGAAGAGAAATACCTTTTATCGATTTTGTAAGTAACAGCACGCATGAATCAAAGTATGTATTGTATTTCAAAAAGGCTGAAATGTGAAACAAATTGGCAGCATATGACTAGATAGTCTTTCCTGTGGTGGAAATAAGCAAACTAAGCAGTTTCACTGACATTTGTGGGTAGAAAAAATAAATGATCAATGCCTGGAATTTCCCATTTCGTCTTTATCTCTTAGCATCTTTGTATTCATTCGTGTTTTTGTAAATAAATATTGATGGGGGACATTTCACAGTAGAGCTTTTCTCCATCAGCCTTTTATAGCATGAGAGTAAGAATGTTTATTTTTGTCAGAGATACAGTAACAGCATTGTCTAGCCCTCACATGTTCTGTCTGAGGTTCATGAACTCACAAAGGGCTATTCACTCGAAGCTTGTTGTCTGTTTCACAACTCTTACACACACACGCACACACACAAAGTTAAGCTCCCAGTGCCAACGCACACATTTGAACTCATGTATGCAAGTGTCCATGTTCATGTACATGTGGGCACGCTCTGTGTGGTTGTGAGAGGTTGCTGTGGTAACCATGTGAAGGGGCACCTGGCCCTAGTTGGTGGATATTCTCAACATCTCTAAGGTCCTATTAACCAATCGGGACAATTTGTGTCCCAGAAAAAAATGGGGTAAGACAAAAGTGAGCAGGAAAAACGAAGAATAGTTTGGGGGACCATTGTTTTTGTCGCTTAGACATTACGTCACCGGTGTACTACAATACTAAACTGAATCCGATATTTGGTTTTTCATATTTATAATAGCTGTACCGCCACTGAAAACTATGATTGGATATTTTGATTCTACACATGGTCGGAGAGCTCCTGCTCCTGTTCCAGAGGCAGCGATCGGGTGCTGCTGAGCAGCCAGAATGTGCCACATCCTTTCCCATGATTTGCCCTCTGGCATGGGCTTCTGCTCAGACAGCACTTTTCTATAGCTTTCATTGTGAAGCGTGGGAAACCCCGGTCATATGCAAACATGTTGCATGTTTCTTTGAACTTAGAAAATTCGGTCTCTTCCCTAATATGGCTTTGTTTCCTTTTTGTCTTTTTCTGCTGACTTCCACAGTGCTTTATTTTTTAATTCCGTTTCTCTGCTGCTGTTTTTCAAAACTTTCTTTCCCTGTTTTTTTTTTTTTTTTGACTTTGTTGTTGCTAGTCAAAAAAACATGATTTTAAATGTATCAAAATCATGTGGTTAATTATTGATCTGTGGTTTTGTTACAACACTGACCTGCTGTTACCAATTATGTTCAATTGTGATTTTCTTTTAAGAACTGCATAGAATATGATAGAAAAACAGTATTAGCATTATAATTTTTTCTAAGTGTTCTGCCATAGCGCTCATTAAATATTTCTGTTCAGAGGAGAGGGGATATCACACTGTGTGTGGGAGAGAGAGCAGTCACTAAAAAAAACAGGGTTTTACTATTATTTTAAAACAAAGACAAAATTGTTTTGGAGTTGGCATTTTAAACCATCTTGAGAAAATCGTTTAAAACCAGATGTCATAAAATATTACGTCCCATTCTTCACACATTTCCGTTCCCATTTTTTCCAGAAAACAATTTCCACTGTGCCTTCCTGGAGAAAGAAAAAAAAAAATAATCTTTTGCTATTATTAAATTGACAAAAACTCTCTAAGGATGCTTTCAACCCACATTCTCAGCATGTAAACGCACAAACAACCATGCCATTGATCACTTTATCCTGCCTCTATGAAGCTATTTTACTGTCTGTCAGCCACTTTATCATAATTCCTGTGTCATACATTAGTCATTGCAGTAGCATCTCACCAATCATGTGCGTTTAACCTCTCATTCAAACTCATTATCCTGTAGCTTATTATAGGAGGGAGGTTACTGGGAAGGCGGTCGACAAGGCAATCAGCTCAAGAAAGTAAGTCTGGCAGGACAGAAGCCAACTCACAGACTGATGCATCATTTCCAGACAAAGGGAAGTCGGTGGGGGTGTAGATGTGGATAATGTAGATCCCATAACTACTGAGTGTAGCAGCAGGCTCTGGAGTATGGCTAGTGTGGTGTTGTATTACAAGTGTGTTGGCTGCATAGTGCTCCAATGACATAGTGACCACATTTCACCAAGCCTTCAAAGCATAATTGGGACTTTTGGATTCCAGCAAACACAGTGGGTTCTGTTTTTTGGCCATGAGCACAAAGCTTAGTCACACATAAATCTCACTGCAAAGAGTAAAATAGGTGTATGTTTCCGCTGTGGTCTACTCGCTGAAAACACAAATGAAGAAAATAGAAGGAGGCAGAGATACAGAAGAAAACAAATTTGCACATAAACCAGGAAGCTACTCCCTTTAGCTGTTTGTTGTTAAAGGCAAAATCAAAATAGATTTATTTTATGAAACAGTAGTGCTGTAGAGAATTGTAAATTTACATTCAGGTTGGATAATGCTCCATTTCTCGCAGGTATTCTCGCAAGGGTGGTTATAAAACACATTTTTTAACTCTTTCTCTGCACACTTTTTTTAGTCAGTCATGTCTCTATTTGGATGCTTTTGCTTACACCTTTTGGTTTGTTTGTTTTGCTGATCTTAACCTGCCATGATTGTGCTCTTGTGAAAAAAAAAACACATAGAAATAACAAAACTAGAGTAGAAAAAGCGAAAATAAAGAAAGAGAAACAGACAGAAAGACACAGGAGAGAAGAAAACATAGGAGGGGGGTTACTGGGAAGGGGAGCTTCCTGTAGCTATAGCAACCGCTGGTACACTGGTCCAATCACCACACCAAAGTGTGGTTGCTAGGGAGAGATTCCGGCAGAGGGAAAAGGGAGCGCGACTGGAAGCAGCTCTTTTCCCTGGCGACTCCCATGGCTTCAGCTGAGATGACAGGGATTATTTCTCTGCTTGTGGCTTCCGAGCATCACCTTCCTTAAGGGCTTTTACATGCTGAAGTCTTACAAATTGCCTGGAAATGTGTATGTGTGCATACGCAGAATTGAGCTGGAAGCGCTTAGGTGAGAACGAGTCTGGCTCAGAGAGAGAGAGAGAGAAAGAGAGTGATTTCTGAATAACAGAGGCAATTATAACATGACAGTCCCCCGCTGTGTTAGACAAACAAATACAGTCCCTCTCGGAATCGCTTGTGTGCATCAAACTAAAACATTATCATTGCCTTTTTAAAAGAGCTATGGCTCCACAGTGGTGTTATCTCTGTATGTCTATGATCTCATTCTCACTTGTTTTCCCCTCAGCTGACTCTCTTATCAGTCTTATGAAGGTTAAAAGCTGAAGGCCTCAACAGCAAGTGTGGTTTTCTCATATGAGGGGACTCTACTGGGCAACCATCTGTCTCTAGCATTCATAGCTGCCAAATACATGGGAGAACCTGTCTGTCATCCATATTTTTCATTTATGATGCTAGCTACATTTCACTTCAAATTCTTGTATAGAAACCACTCTGTGTTTCTATTATTGTGTAGTCATGGTAGCTGCTTGGGATGCTTGCCAGATTTTTTTCATTGTGTCCTTCTTTTAAAACGTATATATATATAAAAAAGATAACAAATTGAATGAGATGCTTTACTTAATGCAAACCTTTTACTTAATGCAAACTGCTTGAATATGTCCAGATTTTGTCATGGTAAGACCACAAACTTTGATGTATTATTTTGAGAAAGAATTACCTAAAGGGTTGTGTTTAACATGCCAAGCCTCTATGTGAGCACAATCTTAATGCTTAAGAGGATTGATATGGATATAGTAATGGGAAAATTAAGAAAAGAGTGAAGAAAATGTGTGCTAAACAACATCACCATAGTAGCAACATATTCAGTTGAACATTCACAATTTAATGTTTTTTTTTTGTTTTATATCATGTAGCTCTATATTTTCCTTTGAATGTTTATAAAATTCTTAGGAAGTAAAATCGGCTAAGTGTAGTTCAACTTCATTAACATGCTAACCCCTTTAACCAAATGGCGAACAAGTTCCAAAGATCGGAAAGTTTGCACATATTTTGGCCTCATTAAGCATCTTCAGTTGGGCTATAAACTTTTTTCTTTCTCTTTTGTGACCACTTCTTCACCCTGCGACTTGGCACAACTTGAGCAAACACATTATTTACTCTCGATGTGTTTCCTCCCAAGGCTAAGATCTGGGGCACAGAAAGAGGCTGCGGGGGCACCCGGCCTTTGTAGCACAAATGAGAAGGTGAATAGGTGAGTGCTTTCCTGTGTGCAACTTGCCGATGCCCCCACTATATAGGCTACATAACCCTTTAATCAATTGTCTCAGGTTGTCTGTCTTACGCAGATAAAAAGCTTTGGAAATCGGCATGTTGCTGAGAGCTTTGCCACAACGAGAACAGAGGGCAGGGTTTCTTTTATGAGCTGTACAAAGCATGTCCATTAAGTGTCACACACACACACACACACACACCCGCACACGCACCCACACACACAACCATGCCCACACTCACAGAGAGTTGAGGTTGTTTGAGGAAAGAAGGCTGCTTTGAGGTGCAGCCCTGCATTGGTGCAAATAGGGAGATAAAGTAGAGACATTGTTTGGAAGCTGTCTTGAAACGGAAAAGACAGAAAGGGAAGAGGAGGAGTGACCGGAGGTGTCAGGACTATTTTAGGGTCCCGGCCTGGGCCGACGTGGAGAGCAGAATTTTAATTGCGTCTATTGGCTGGAGATAAATACCCAATTAGGCAGACCCCCTGTGTATGCCTAATCAGCGCAATCCTAATGACCACAGCAGTCTATGTGCTAACGTCTAATCAGTAGATTTATGATCTCTAGATTGTAACTTCCTGCACTGCCAAAAAAAAAAGCAATTTAGGTTAAATTAGTTCTTTGATGTAGTTCAATCCTGCAAAGTTGATTCTGCTACAAATCCGGAAGACACAATCTCACTCTCCTTAAGAATAAACATCTATGGAGGACATCTACAGTGGACAGTAGATATTCTTAAGTAGACACATGGTAAATCATATTCATGGAACAATAAAACAGATCAGACTGACTCTAATATGAGCTGCTATTTTTATGGGTAGTTGTCCACAGCATGCGGTGCTGGTTGTGTGGTTGTAGCAAACCTCTTTCTTTAAGGAGCAAAGCAAACTTGCAGCAGCAAAGAGTATCCAGTCTTGTCCCTGTTCCACCCTCAGTGCTGGCAGCCAACATGTGGAGGGATACATTTTAAAGCCTCTGCTTGATGGTTATGACTAGACTCGGAGTACTTCCAAAGAAAGCGCATTTCAAAATGGGTTGCCCCCTCTAGAAAGTTTTTATGGAGGTTTGTTACGTTTCAAAAGATGTAACAGTTGCTTGTTCAACACATCTGGCTCACACCAAATATGCCTCGCGAACCTCAGCAAGAAGAAATTCTGTACTTCCACATATTTGTTTGTCTTTGAGCATGTGTGTTTATTCTAGGTCTTATCTAAAAATAAAATAATTTAAAAAAGGCTAAAAGTTATTACCCATCATTAGCTATTGTGTGAAGTACTTTCCCCATCTGGGAGGCTAAGCTAAGATTTGTTCTCTTTAACTTTTAAAAATCAATTTTACAATAGTGTAGCTTACTTCGGTTACTTCATAGCAAGAACGCAGAAAGTCAGACTCCTCTATGCTTTGAATCGCTCTTATTTAAAAGTCAAACTTAAATAAGAATGATTTACAGGTACTCATGTAAAAACAAATGTGTTTTAGTTCTAAAAGGAAACGAGTGAGATACTTAAGACAGCATTGACTAGAGACAACTGTACTGAAAATGTTACAACAAAAAACCCTTGTGATATCAGTGAAGATCTAATGGCAAGCTTGAGCACAAGACTGAATCTTGAATCAGTAATTAAATAAAAATATGAACTAATAGCTTTGAAAAATATTATCTTAAGATCCAATGCTATAAAATATGATTATGAAATAGGTTTTTGCTAAAGCAAGCTTGACGTGTAAGATAACATTCCAATATTTGAAGTTTATGAAATAAACTGTTTTTGCAACAAGAAGAAGCTTATTTTCACAGTGCGTGTAAGGGGAACAAATGAGCTTAAAATCATGTTACACTGAGTCAATAAATTAACATTTTTACTATGAAAATGACCGTTAGATCAAAATAAAGAGGATGCAGTTGGCACTGAAATAGCATCTAATTAAATTTAGATCAAGTATATTTTATGTATCAGATACATTTCATGTCAGTTGACACAGAATGTGCTTGAAGTATGCATCAGAAATTACAAAGTAGAAAAAGCCTCACAAATCAGTACAATAACTGCAAATCAATAAGTATAGAGACAAAAAAAAACATAAGAGTAGAGTCAGTGAAAATAATGTAAGATTAAAGATGAGTGATGCGTTATCATGGTGACTTTGTATGAAATCTGAGTCTGGGATTGTAAACGGATAAAAGTGGGTCTATAATGTAAAGCGCTGTGAGTGGTCAATAGGACTAGGAAAGCACTTTGTAAAATTCAGTCCATTTAAAATAAATTAGCCAGCTTAAACCACATTTTCATGAAACACTTATTTCACAGCTCATTAAACCTAATGGAGAACTATTGATATAGGCCATGTTAGACGTGGCTTTTGTGGGGCCAGTCGCATTCACGTGTAGGCACTCTCCTTTTGTGCCATAGATCTGGATTTTACATCTAGATTCACATCTAGATCATTGGTCACTGATCCAGTGACCAGTTTGCACTGGCCACTGGACCAGTGCAGTGACCAGTGCACCAGTGACCAGTTTGCAAAGCAGCTTGCAGCAGCAACATGAAAACAGTCCTGACTGTTTCATGTTGCTGCTATATGCATATAGATGCATATAGCATACAGATGCTATATGCATAGATTTTTGAAATGATACAACACTGGTATAACACTGACTGAGACGCTGTTCTTAAACCTAAAGGCTGCAAACTCTACGACTGCGTAGATAACTTTGAGACATGGCAATTCTTATTCTGAGTTGAATTAAACCAAGTTTGGTGAGAAGAAAGGTGTGAGTAAAAGTTGGAAATTTATTAAAATATTTTTTGTTTGCGTTGTAGTTTATCATAAAAATTACCTATGTTTGCAGAAATTTAGTAAAATTGTCTAGCAGCTCAAAGTGATTTATTTATCATTTTTAAACAGTCATGGAGCAGAAATATAAGCTTGCATCATATCTCACTTACTCCATTGTTTAAGTACTTATGCGTATAGCTTTATATGCCCCTGGTCCTCAAGGCACACTGTCCTACATATTTTAGAGGTTTCCCTGCTTTAATGTGCTTGATTCAACTGATTGCAGTTCAACAAACGCCTGTTAATCAGTCATCAATTGATATCAGCTGGACTGAAGAAAGGAAATACCTAAAACATGCCGGGCAGTGTGCCTTAAGGACCAGGGTTGGGGAAACACTGGTTTAGCTGATGAATTGGATTTTGTGCAGACATTTTTTTGAGCTTTTTGCATAAAAGCAAATTGAGCGTGAATAATAATACATTGTTTTTAAAAACGGTCTGTACATTGACACACATATTTGGAAATGTGAGTCTTTAAAATGCAAAATGAGGGAGAACCCTGAAAGTTCAGTCATTTACTTATTCATCAGTCTGTGGGTAACAAAAAAATAAATGCTTTGTATAATGGCGAGAAGAGTTCAACATCTGAAAATACGATTTTAGATGATCAAATTAATGCTCAAAAGTCAAGTTCAAATTTAAACAATTTGTATATGTCTTTTATACATACAGTATGTACATCCGCATATTTTTGCTTCTCCTTACAGCTAAAGACAAAACTTAGGCCTTTAATGCCTTCTATTCCACCCCAACCCCTTTAAATGTGCCGCCCACACTACCACCGCCACATCAGTCGTACTGGGACCCAGCTGTCTCTAGGGTAACCGTGGAAGGTTTGCATCCTCCTGGCAACCGAGCAAAGGGGATGTCCCTTACAATACATCCAGCCAATCACCCAGTTACAGGAAAACACGGTGATTAGACAACAGGTGAACCCTCCATTCAGCTCCTCCAATCCAGATTGAACAGATTGAGGCAGCCAGATGTGATTTGGCCTGGCGTCCATATGCTAATGCCGTCAATATAGTATGCTAATTGACCGTATGCCACTCACTTCCAAGCCAATTTGAGGAGAAACTGAAAATCATATTGTTTTCAGAGGTGGGGGAGAAAGGGCAAGTAAAAAGAGGACAAGAAATGAAAAGGAAAAAAAAACAATAACACTGTTTGTGCAAACTGACTGTCTTTCTAGGACACATCAGTTTTAAAAAGGGCTTTATAGATGTGGAAATATTTACCCACTCATACCATTTCATGGGAAGGGATTCAGTAGCCTATGATTTTGGTTCTTGGTGAGACTGTTAATAGGTCTGGCTGAAAATGCAGCACGGGCACTTTTTGAAGCTCTGCACCATTGTTCAGTGGTTTTGGAAATGTGGTCGGTGCATGCACATACGGATTTTTATGGAGTGATTCAGCTCTGTTCTTCCATTTCCCTCTCCCCAAAATTTTTTTTTTTACACCAGGCGCTGCAGTTTTTTAGCATTTCTGTACCTACTGTGCCTCAATGTATAGAACTGTTAGAAAAAAATAAAGAGAACGAGCCTCTGTCACTGCTCTGTAGCTTGTGTCCCTTTTCATCATTCCAACTCTGCATGTGAGCAGTGCCATCTAATCACTGTGTGGATTTATGTGTTTCTGTTCTCTTGAGAGAGATGAGATTATTTTTGTTTTTAAGCAAGCCCCCCACTGATCTTTTATTACACCATTAAGTCAATATGATCCTCTCATGAACAGCTTAAGATTAAATGTAACCTCTTTGGAGGATTTTTATATGTAGGCGCGCGTGTGCGTGTGTGTGTATGAACTCTGCCTGCTTGCAACCACTAAAAAACAGTCGACTCTGGCAGCCAATCCATTCTCTACAACATCTGGGTGCTATCAGTTAGGAGGAGAAATTTATGATAGTCTATATGCACTTAAAGCTGCAGTATGTAACTTTTATAAACAATATTATTATTATTTTTAACTGCCACCAGTCTAACGTGAGACAGATAATCTGAAAAAACTAAGCCCCTGTTTGAGTTTCTTGTTCTAATATTTTAATCCTGAATCGCACTAACCTAACGAGTTGTTGGACTATTTTGATTGGCATCTTTTTTCTGTTCAAAACATCCCAAAAAATCCAATTATTATTGTTTTTATTGAACGTATTTATTCCTCCATTATGACAGAAGTAGTCTGTCGGCGTGCAAGTTGAACGGTTGCCAGCAGAGCTCAAAGTTACATGATAATAGTAGCTGTGGGATAATTACAGAGCTGCTGCAAGGTCAAACCTATAATTCCTAAGTACAAGGCAAAAATTCAAAAATCACTTACACAAACTGATTTTCTCTCCTTAAACAGATATATCCAACCGTATCCACATCAGTGCTGCTTATGGGTGGTAAACCACACGTGTGGTGAAAATGATACCAGCAAACACTAATCTGTAAATATGCCTCCAAGCTGTACAGTGAGTCACACCCACTTGGAAGTCGCTCTCAGTTTCAAAGAAAAGGAATCAAACTCGTATTTTTCTGCTCTGAATATACAGTGTAATATATGCACACAGGAGCTGAGCGTTCACCCTTTGTGTCCCTCGTGTTTTCTTTGTCTTTCTCAGCAGTATTTAGTGCAATTTTGGTCCATGTTTACTGTTTTGACTCCTTTCATTGTTCTGAACCAAATTACTTTCCCACTGATTATATCATTATAATCCCATCAGAACAAATTGGCTCGCTGCTCTCTGGAATGGAATAACTTCCTTATCAGCCATGTGTAAAGACACGCAATATGCACAGGACAGAGGACAACTGACAACCAGTGAAATCCTAAAAATAGAATTGCTCAATTTCCGTTTTTTTTTTTCTTCCTTTATTTGCTTTGCAGATTTAGGTGTCTGACTGTCTGCCGATTTTTATCTCCCTCAGTGTGTAACTGTGACCTGGCACGATCTGGCTTCTTCCAGAAGAAGGGCGAGTACATTTGCACGGCGGACTACCAGCGTTTATATGGCACACGCTGCGACCGCTGCGGCAACTTCATCACAGGAGAGGTGGTCTCCGCTCTGGGACGCACGTACCACCCCAAGTGCTTTGTCTGCAGTATGTGCAGGTATGCAGTGACCGTTTCACTTCACAGCCATGCCGGATGTGCTTCCCCATAAAGTACCAAATGTCTTGGCTCGTTAAGGAGAACTTTATTTCTTAAATGCCAGAGCTATGCTTTGGAACGTGGCTGTGTTTTTGCTTAAATTTCCCTCTGAGGGTTTTTTTTATGTGTTGGGCTAACATTCAGTAAAGTACTTAGGGTAGTAAATCTGCCTTGCCTCTCAAATAAATAATGTGTACTCATACATAACTGGAGCTTCTTTGACGAAACATTAGGACTTTTTTAAACCTAGCATAATTGATTAATTAATTTCAAGATTACTTGGGTATAAAAAAAAAGTGATACCCAGAATTCACAAGCTAGAAACACCATATGTACACCCAGTTCTAAATTATAATGATAACTTGGTCCCTTCAAATTTGAAAGCATAAAAATATCTGAGATATAAATGTTACTTACCGTTTTTAGAGACTTACTTTGTCACATTATTTAGCTCTATCCATCTTCCCATCAAATCTGTCCAGCTTCTCCGCTAAACGAAAATCATACCCACAGCATGATTCTGACACCACCTTGTTTCAAAATGACCCTCAAAGATATTTAGGGTCAAGTGTATGGATATTTTCTACACTTCACAAAATATTTTGCATTAAGAAAAACAAATTTTAACCATACAGCAAGGCAAAGATTTAAAGAGAAGCTGCAAAAGCAAATAAAGTGGATTAGCAGTGCTTGCCAATAACTCATGGTGTCATCCAGGGCAAGTTGCTGTGGAATATCATCTTTGCTGCCCAAGAATTTAGCCGTTGGCATGTCATGATGATCATAAGACTGTCATACTGCAGTAGTCTTCAGTCCTTCCCATCACCATCCACACTGACTCTGTGAAATTTCTTACAAGAATAAATTTCCCTTTGGCTTAAATAAAGCACTTTTGAATTCAACTGAGTCACATCAGTTTCAAATAAAATACGTAGAAATTTGTGGTTGTAACTTGAAAATATGTGAGAAAAGTACATTAGTATTAATACTTCTTTTACATATATATATATATATATATATATATATAAGATCAGAAGAGCACACGTCTGAACTTCTGTA